>WAAG01071631.1:0-15644 GCA_013390105.1 Tichodroma muraria | reverse complement strand
CATTTCCAAATAAAAATTAAAATAAATTCAATTAAAAAAAAAAAAAAAAGTCAGGTATTCAGGAGTGAGTGTATCTAAAAGATGACAAGACCACCTCAAACTGCTGGCAGTGGTTTCGGACTGACCAGCAGAAAGCCATCAGCCACACAGGACAAAGAATGAGGTTTTGTCTCATTTTTTCAGATATTTTATTAGGTTCAGAATTTTAAGCTAAACACATAGTTAAAGGGACTTGGTCTCAGTTATTCTGATACGAACAGGTAAATGACTGAGTGATTAATAGGTAAAAATGGTCCAGGCTTTTCATCTGAAACATGTCCACACTGGATTTGATTATGCTTATTTCAACAGAGATGCTTTTGCCCCATTACATTTCAGATGCACTTTAGCTCTTAAACCACTGAAGGGTTTACCATTGCTTGGCTTCCAGAGATACAAGAATACCAAATTTTTGACATACTTTCTTTTAGCTACGTGAGAATCAACATTAACATGATTAATGTACATATATGTTCACATGTTTCAGTGGTTACTCCTCCATGCAGCATCTACAGGTTCAAATGAAAATGAAACAAACAACATTTATTTAGAATCATACCCACTTTAAGAAGCCCCAGGCTAATAGCTGGCAATTATTAATACTAGTTTCTATTCCATGTAATCCACAGATTTTGAATTTTGGAATTGTGGGTTATATTCCACTTCTAACTGCAGTGGTTTGGCAGAGATTATTTTAATGTGCTTTGCTCCAGTTGAGAAGGTATTTTGCTCTTGCTTCATGTTGGGTCAAAAGTAAAATGCACAAATCTAATGAAATGCTCCAACCTGACTCTTAATACAGCGAAGCACATTTATGGTTGACATAGGTTTGCTGACTAGCTCTGTCTGGACTGCATGAAACATTTAAAATTTTACACACAAAACCCAGTTGCAGTTTAACCATGTCTAAGAAGTTTAATTTCATTAAATCTATGGTTCTGTAAACCTGAGGTCCTCAGATTTTTCTAAGAATTAAAAATATTATTCAATGGCAATATTTTTCCTTTACTGAGAAAGAAAGGTTTACTTTTGTTATTCCTTGAAATGAAAACTTTTGAGAAGCTGGCAACTGAAAAAGTTCTGGTTTAAACTGTGAAATCAGTGAAGTTAAGTTACTTTTGCTTCTTTAGCTGGTGAATCCAAATTCTGGGTATAGATCAGATAACAGCTAAAGGCTAAGATATCTGCATGTGAGATCCTGTGCTATGCATCACACCTAAACAAAATACCTAAAAAGGCCCCTAACCAAAGTTTCTAAATATTTAAATATGTCATAATCTACACTTAAAGGTATCCTTGAAAAGGACACTTTTGCTCTTTGATTAGTTATGAAAATTGTCTTTGGTATCCACAAGGAGTGATCACATGTGTTCTCTATTATGTCTGGCTTTCCAGGGGTCAGCAGCACAAAAGCTTATTTGGTGAGTTGTCCATGTTCCATGTTCCATGACAACTTGTCTGAAGGGGTCATGTTCTTGGACAGAGAATATTTCCCTTTCAGGCTATTTTTTATTAGTTCCTGGTGGCTAATAAGGCTTCTCAGATATGACTGAGCTTTACTGTGTAAAATAAAGGGGTTAGTTATTCCAGCAAAAGATGCTGGCAAGGTGAATATAGGATCTTTCTGCCATCATTTCAGACAATTCATGCTCTCCAGGATCCCTTGTGTCTCATCAGCTTATCACAGCAGGACTTTCACAAGTTTATTTCTAGCTATTTTTCTGATGATATGTATTAGAGGAAAAGACAGTTTGGCATTGCAGAGGCAAAATGAGAAGACAGACAAATAATTTAATGCCATTAATTTTACCTCATGATCTCTTGGCAGAAGATATTTTTATGAAGTAATTTTTGGAGTTAAGCAGAGTCTGAACATTTTTAGCTTGAAAATGGTGGTGAACAGATTTTTATTTCTGTCCAGAGTTAGAAATGGTTTAACCAAGGCAACATGTTCACTGATAGCCTAAGGGCCCAGTCCAAGGACAGCACATACAAACACTACCTGTGAGAAACTTAAAACAAAATTCAACTACAAAGCTTTAAATCACTCTATGGGAAACTTTCCTTCTAAAGAAATTGATATGTCCCATGGCTGCAATTGTTTTGAATTTTATAAGAATGTTTCCCTCAGTTTCCATTAAAATGTTAATTTTATGATGTCTCCTTGTAGGTCTCTGTTTGTTCTGAGTCCACAAGAGTTAGCTGTTGGTTAGACTTCTCTGGGCAACCTTGTTTTTCCTAGTATTCTGTTGATGGGATTTTTTTTCCAAATACTTGGTTTTTCTGGGACAAGAGACTGGGTGGCCAGGCTTCTTAATGGTGGTGAAGTAGAGGTGTAACACCTTCTGAGAGAGTGGCAAAATTGTCCAAATCCCCACTGCTTTATAGGGATTAATTTAATGAGAGCTGTCAGTGAACATCGGAGGTGTGAGAGAAGTCCAAGGTGTTACAAGTGCTCTTGAAACCATGCTCTGGCTTCATACCTGCCAACATTTCACATGTTAAAAGTGGTAGACTTGGCAGATAGGCTGAGTCTGGTTCTTATGGCTGCCTGCTCCTGCAGAGCCTCCTGCTCCCTCTCTCCATGCCACTTGGAGAGGCCAGTAGCATCTCGGTCTTGCAGACTGGCTTTCCCTCCTGAAAACTCGGGCACTCCCTGCTTGAATCCTCCTGCAGCTGTTGTTTGAAAAGGCAAGACCTCACTGATCCTCTGAGCAGGGTACCCTGCAGGGTATCCTGTGCCTGTCATTTTAGCAGCAGTAGAAATTTTGCAAAAATGAGCATGTTGGACCAGAAGTGTTGGCAGGTGTATTTCTAGGGCACAAAGAAGAAAACTGGTCAAAGCAGTGGAAAGATGGATTATGAAGGGAAGTATTTAACAGACACACTATTAAGTTATTTAGCAAAGGGGAGTGGTGAATATGCTAGACATTGCAGGAAAGGATCTTTTAGGCATGAAACAAAGTAGGACAGAAGGTGAAATTGATTTCAGATTTGAAATCCTTAAATGAGATTAGAAAAGAAAATAATTTTCTCTTTGGTGGATAGATATTCTTGTGAATCTATAGGTTCTGTGTGAAAAAGAAAACGGGTAAATTTGTGCCCTAGGTCCATCAAACTACTCAGGATTTATACAGAGTTTTATAGACAAAGAGTCCAAGTACACCCAGGATGCATCTGATTTCCTGCGTTGTCACTGTGAAATATATCTCAGCAAGCTCAGTGCAACCAGCATGAATGTGAGATGTTAAGAAAGTTCATACAGCAGATGACCACTTGTCTGGGACTTTCAAGTGCTTGGAAACTCAGTAGATTCAGAAACGGCGAGCAAATGACCAAATGCCTTTTGACTCCACAGGAAGCCTGAAGCAAAATATGTAAGGGGAGGTAAATGACTCACAGAAGTGAAATTCTATGGCCAGGAGCGTCAGAGTTGGCAGTTATGGGTTTTACTCAAAAAACCCAAACCCATCAAAGGAAAGTTCATGGAGAATGCACCTGGCCTGTGTCTATTGTGGCTGTAGCAATGGAAATAAACAAAGAAAGCAAACTCCTAACTTCCAAGTACCTGAATATCTCTCAGCAACACTCTTATTTTGACCTCAAAAATTAATCTAATGATGAACCACACAAACAAATATTGGCCAGACCATTCAGTCATTGCTCTCTTCAGAGACAGTAATGTTAAGAACTGCTTCTCTGGTTACTCAAAGCTGATCTTCTCTTCCTTCAGGCAGGTCATATTTTTTCCTCACTGCACTGCTGATCTGGTTAGCCCTTAGTGCTCTGTGTATGCTGCCCACACTCACTGCATTTACCTTCAGAGAAGAGAGTGTGTGTGGTAGGAAAGTACAGGATCCTTCTGAGGTGGAGGAATTATCCAATTGCTTTGTCCCTTGAGGAGCTTTAGACAGTGGAAAGAGAAAGAAGATAGCCATTATTGGATTTAAAAAAAAAAGAACTAAAACCCTGACAACTCATTCTGAGCTTGAAAATCTTAGTACTTCTGTCCTGATAGGAGACATCCAGAAAGAGAACCCAGACAGCTGTGGCTGTCTTCTCCAGAAAAAACCTAAACATCCCACTCTAAGAAGTGGTTTCAAGTTCTGCATCTTCAATTCAGACCTTCATCTCCAACACTGAGGAGTGACAATGGTTAGCCAGGTCGTGTGGCTTGCTCCCTGGCTAAATCTGAGTCCTGGAATGATGAATGGGACTGACTTTTGGTGGGTCTGTGCTTAAATAGGATGCCTTGTGCCTCATTCTGCCAAACTCTCCTCTTCCATGTAAGAGCAGGGCATAAACCCAGCAAGGAAACCACTCTGACAGACATACACAAAGTATTCCTAGTGCTAAATTATTATGGTGATTTGTCTAATCATCTTTGGATGGTTTGGTATTTTTATGTTGGATACACCATGCAGGCAGGAGATTATGTCCTATCCACCTCCTCCCCAGTCAGTCAGGTGGACTATTTTGTTGCAGCATGCCTGTCTGGTCTACGGCCTGAGGTTTCCCTCAAAGCCAAGGGGAGGACTGGAGAAGAGGATGGGGAGGAGCACAGCTTGATCCTATCCCTATTTGGAATTGGGGTCTGGCAGAGGCATGCACCTGGGCACAGGAACCAGGGAGCACCTCTGGGCTCAGCAGCACAGGCATTTTGTGTCAGGAAAGGCTGCAGGGAGCAAGGCAGCTCCTGCCATGTAACCTCAGTTCTTCCTTAATGGTGAGTGTTTGGCTTTGAAGCTCCAGTCTCCCCTGATCAGTTTACTCTATAAATTAATGTGTTAATTGTACACACAGTGTTGTCTATTAGGGAGGTGTGTGTTTGATAGCCTCCAGCTGTGAGTTTGCAGAGATCCTGTTGTAGAAATCATTACAAGAAGCAGTTTTCACAACCTTTTTAATGTACTCCTAAAAGTAACAGTTACAGGGGCTTTAACATATGCAGCTGAAACATGTTTGAAGAATAGCTCATTCAGCAGCTCCAGCATTAACTTGATGTTAGATTGGATTTCATGATGCCAAATTAGCCATACACCACATATCATCCCACTAACATCGTAAGAGCTTCTCTTTTTCTTAAAAAAAAAAAAAAAAAGCACCAAAAAAAACCACAACCATTTTTAAAGCTTGTACTTCAGAAATTCTTTTGTAACAGGTTCCATCTGTTCTTAATTTCTTTCCTAAACAGGCAAGCTAGAAAGCAAACCCTTTACTCACATTGCCTCCTGTATGAGTCATGGCTCACAAAAGTGTGCAGGCACTCTGATCCTGAGATAGAGGCAAGTGCATGTTACATATTTACAACAAATCTCTTTGACCTCTCAAATGCAGCAGGCACTACTGTTAATATACCAAACTGTGTATCACACAGGCAGAGTCACAGCAATATTTTTTTGTATTTTTTTATATTTTAATACTTTATGGTTTTAATTTGTCATCCTTCTCTCTTTGGACATTCATTCTTAAATTTATAAAAATAAGTAAATATAAGTTTGTTTCTTTTAATGATAGGAACTGAGGTCCAGTTGATATTGGGAATAGAGGTCTACTTTCCAAAACTACAGTTTCACAGTCTGTCAAATGAATACTACTGAGGTGCTCCAAAGTGTTCAGATATCAGTAGGTTTGAGAGTGTCTACACAGACATTCACACCCATCACCAAGGTAAGCAACCTGAACAACAGATAATGAATTGTCCCCACTAAAATCAGATGTAGGGGACAACAAGCAGCATGGTTAAAAAACATCTGCATATTCAGCTGGACCTGTGTTCCAGTGGCTGTGGTTAGAAGAAATCTGTCAGGAAAGCAGAAAAAGATCAATTTTTCTTTCCCTTTTTACATTAATTTTCTCCCTCCAGATCTGGAAAGGCTGGGGTTGGAGGGTGAGAACAGAGATGAAGCAAAGCATTGGAAGGTCAGAAAATAATGCAGTGGAAGGTAAACCCAGCTTGACCCACAGAGACATTGACCTATGTAATGTAAATGGGAAAACTTAAAGAAAGAAATGGTTTGCAGACAAATAATTGGAAAAGGTTGACCTCGATACTGAAAGGGGAGTGAGAGAGAAAAAGAGGAAGAGAGAAATGGAGACCTGTGTAATGTAAATCAAAAATACTTCAGTATAAGCATTTACAGACCAGTTGGAGCCCAGAGAACGTACTTCTGTCGTCTAGCCCTAGAAAGTTTCAATATGCAATTTTCCCAAGTAATCTAAAGTGCTGCTTATTTCAAGAATAAAGCTCCCACCTTTGCAAGGCTCTGCAATTTGCTATTTAAATTGTACTGAGAAGTTTCATGTGGTGGGTCACAAGTATGCTGCCCTACTTCACCAATCCCTTCCAACAGGCAGACTGCTTAATGCATGCTGCTATCAGGCTTTTCCTGAATTTCCTGCAGGCCTTCACTGATGTAGTAATACAGTAGGTTCTAAAATGCTTGAAAAATAAGACGAAGATTAAGATTAAACGAAACATTTTTCTTGGTGATAAATTTAAGCAAATTGAATCTAATTGCTCAATTTTATTCCAAGACAGAGTCTGTGCTTGACCTTAGACTCAAGTATTCTTTCTGCCTTTTGCAAGCCTGAATACATGACATCATTTGGACAATTTGCACATATTTATACAATTTGTCATCATTCTGTCTTTACAGTCTGGAGAGTTACAGGATTTGCCTCTAGGCTTACTTTTCTCCCTGCACAAAATGCTTTATGAGAATCATATGCTTGCAATACTATTTTTAAAAACTGAAAAATTTAAGTAAACATTGGGAACCTACTTCATATTTAAAGCTGATATGAAGAAAATAAATTGTGAACAGAGTAACAGGGCTGGAAAATTCTAAACCCAAACACGTACTGGAGGCGAAAGCATCTTTTTTTCCTTAGGCTACCTTTGACATAGGTATGTATGAACAGCATGGGCCAGGATAGCATTTCAGAGATGGGGGTGGCATTAAATGAATTTTTTTGTGCTTTCACCAAATGTAATTAACTTCTGTACCTTATTATCGTATCATTCAGTTGCATGGATTATCAGGAAGATTAAGAAAGTGGCTGCTTGGCACACAATCCAAACTTAGATTCTTTCGAGATGAAGGAAGGGGAAAAGCACAGAGGTGAATCAAGAGTTTGCAAATTAAATGTTTATAGTTAAATACTTAGTAGTTGGAGCATGAGAATACGTTGTCTGAATTTTTCAAGTGGGTACATAAATCAAGGAATAATTCAAATGAAATTTAGCATTAATTTTTGAGAATTTAAGCCCTTAAATTGTGAGTTTTCACCGAATCATAGTATATCCTGAGTTGGAAGGGATCCAAAAGGATCACCAAGTCCAACTCCCAGCCCTGTACAAGACCATCCCCAAAAATCACACCATGTGTCTGGACACACACAGGTCTGAACTCACTCAGACTAGTGCTGTGACCACTTCCCTGGGGAGCTGTTCTAGTGCCCAACCACCCGCTGGGTGAAGAACATTTTCCTAATATCCAACCTAAACCTCCCCTGACACAGCTTCAGGCCATGTCCTTGGGTCCTGTCATTGGTCCCCAGACAGAAGTGTTCAGTGCCTGCCCCTCCTCTTCTCCTCACAAGAAACTTGTAGATATGATGAAGTCTCCCCTCATTCTTTCCTTCTTAGGTCTGCCACACTCAGCTCCTAGATTTCAAATTGGAAAACTTTTTCATGTTTGTGGTAGTTGCTATTCCCAGAGCAGTCTTCACAAAAGAATGGCAGAATATGTTCTTGAAAGGGCTGAGATGCTCTTTTCCTAAAACAGTGATATCTGTGAACTTTAATTTACATGTAGACTATGTCTATGTTTGCCTTTTTATCAGTGCAAGACTTGAAAAGTTACCAATATTCCCTTATTTCTGCTTATTTACTCCTGCATCCCAAAACACATATCAGAGGTGATCTATATTGTAGATTGGATGAGTCACTACTTGAGAGTGGTAGTAAATACGAAGTTGACAGAATTCATTTGCTTTATTATATTTGTTTACTTCCTCAATTCTATTAAAGGATCTGGTAAATTTTTTTTCCCCAAAGGTAAGAAAAAATAAAAAAGTGAATTTAAAAGAAGACAAAACTCTTTCTAATTTCCCTAAAGTCATATTTTTTCCACTTTGAAACAGCATTTTCTTATGAATTTCACTTCATCATTTTAAAATAATTATAGTTAATGCACAACTAAAAAAGAATTTTTATCTCAGGCCAAATGAAATTTTTTGTTCAAGTAACATTTTTCCAGCATTATGGCTTGACCATCAAATCAAGAAAATCTATAGTGTGTGCAGCTAGTAAGACCTTTCTTCCACAGTAAGAAATAGGCTTGGTCATTGATTTCAGCTAGCATAAAATGAAGTCCTAATCGATTCACACCAGTAACTTTTAACTTTCAGAAGTGGCTCACATTTGAACAATAGACTGAAAGTGAGTGATCCATAAACCTGGTAAACAACACTTTATTGCTCTTGTAACTCAGTAGATGTGCATTGAGCTGTATAGACAAAAGCAAACTTTCCAAGTTATTACAGTCAAATAGAGAGGAGAAAAACAGCAAACTAAGAAAGCTGAAGATGGATGAAGATGGTAACCATCATTTGAAGTATATTTCCAGTGGGTAATTGGAAGCAGGGGGTCAGAATTCTGGCTTCTTGAAACAATCACTTTTTTGAGGGCAGTTAGAAGAATAAAGATGGAAGGCCTTAGTGAAAACAGAAAGGGATGAAATCAGGAAGATAAACTCAGAACCTTGCTTTGGGAGAATGCATTTTGGGCCCAGTGATAGATGAAAGGAAAGAGGTATGGTAGGTGTATAAAACATCAGGACATGGCAGTTTAGGCTGAAGAACTTTTTTCTATCTTGTACGTGAAAACAAACCTGAAGAGATACTTTAAAAGTTCCTTGGGACTGGAGCCACACCACAATTTTGCAGAAAGACTCAATTAAAACCTGCAAAACAAAACACAGCTATTAATTAATTAAATGGTCCTGTGGGGTAACAAGCTGTTAATACAGCTTGTGCAGACCCTGTGCCACTTGCTATTTGTGACAGCAGATCCTGCAGGCAGTGATGAGGCAAGACTTTTGCCTATGCTTACCTTTACTCACTGCCACTAAATCTTTGCACAATCAGGGTCTAAGCATCTGTCAATAAGTCCTGACCACACAGGCACATTGACTTATAACTGATTTCTATTCAGTATGCACACAGGTTATCAATGCACATATTTGGTGCCCTTCATTAGTTTAGTGTGCTATCTTTAGAGAAAAGTCAATGGCCTGCCCATCTCAATGGATACCCTAGAATAAATTTGTGAACTAACTACAAAAGAGTACATAAAACCAGATGAGGCATGACAGAATTAAAGTCTTTGAGTCAGAGGCTCAGCTGTGGCAAGCAGCCAGCTGTGCCACTGCCAGTTAGGCCATGCGTATTACCATTACAATTATATCGAAGGGAAATGACTTCATGCACAGGGTATGGCTTGAATATTAAAAATTCCTTGAGCGAAATGAAAGGCGCATTACAGTATGATAGAAAAAGAGTGCAAACATGTTTCATTTTATTTCAACACTACGCTCCAGCAGATGCACTGGTAAGCAAAGGAAATTGCTAGGTCTCAGTTTCATGTTCCAGGGCTTTACTGATTGGAGGACAGATTTACAGCACATGTAAGAAACAATTAGAATAGGGACTCCACCAACAACAAAGCGAGGGAATAAATTCCGATAATGAGACGGGAAAAGTACAAGGTAGAAATGATCTATGTGCTTGCATTCGAGGTATAAAATGTCAAAAAGCCCTGTGTCAGCATGGATTGCACTCGGCAACAGATGGTGTACAGATTACGCTCTCTCTCCTCCTCTTTCTCCCTGCGTCTCTTTCTTTTATAGGTTTCTTTCCAAAAATCTACAGATTTCCCCCAAACACTTCACTATTTATTGGCTGTCAACTGAATAACCATAAATGTTTGGTTGGGAGTTTGTTGGGGAAAGAAAGAAAGGAGGGAACAGACAGGACAAACTTCAAAGTTTTCCCAGTTACATTGCGTAAACAGGAGATCCACTCCTTACATTCTGAATAGTTGCTTTTGGTTAAATTGTTTAGGCTGAACATCTTATTTTTTTCTTCCCCACTCTAGAGACAGTAACTAAGTGTCATGCAAAAAAGAGAGGTGTCTGCACAGTAAAGACTGCAGTGCTGAAGTCATGTCTGATATCACAGCAATGAAATGGAGCTCAAAGAAACTTGTTGCTTCATCTTAGCATCTATTTACATTGCATAGGGAGAATTCCTGAATCATGAAAAGGTCTCATTCTGTGAGGAGAAAACTCATGAGCCATGGAGGGATCTGATATTTGTTGCATACTTTCACCTTGGTAAATCATAAACCACAACAGTTTATGGCTATAAACCAACCAACACTGCAGAAGCCTTATGAGTAGAGACGATTTTATCTATTTCCTCAATGCAGGCACTTTGTGTGTGAAACTTTGATAAAGCAGTTTAGCGCAAATGAAAACTATAATATAGGAATGCCAGTCACATTAGGCATTTCATACTCAGAAGCACAAGAAACCTGAGATTTTTCAGTTGTTGTTGCATTTCTAACATGGTACCCATTCTTCTGTTTTTAACAATACTGTTTTGTTTTCACAGGGGCTAAATACTCTGGAAGAACAAGATGAAAATATTTCTCTGGATGATGTTTTCCTAATTTTTCACTTAAAAATTTAAAATTTTTTAGATGCCATTTATTCAGAATACAACTAAACCAACTGCTACTTTATTTTTCTCCTTTAATTCTCACAGTGTATTTTATGGTTGGAGAACTGCTAGTCTTTGGACAATCTAAGTGGCCAACATTTATTTTAAAGTTCAAAGCTTCACCATATTTTTGGGATACTATGCCTTGCATTTCCCCACGCAAGACCAATGCAATCCATTTAAAGCAGACTGTTTTTCTAAACTGCTTGATCACAGAAATTCTAGAGATGCAGATTAACCAAAGCAGCAAGGGAGGGTTTTAACCAGAAGTTATGACCCCTTTCATAGCCATTAATACCCAATGAGGTGGCCCACACTCCTCTGTTTTGTGGCACTGCTGCAGCTGTGTGTTAGCCTTGTCCATCCCACCCTGCCCCTGGGTCCTGCCCATGCTCCTGCTCCCAAGTCCCACTGGCCCCACCTGGCAGTAAAAGGTTATGATTAGAGGTTTTATGTGAAAAGGGATGCTGTAAGAGGCAGTGGTTTCTGAGATATTATTTGTGATAGGTACTTTACCATCAAGCAAGGAAATGTGCCCAGAGGCAAAAAACCTGCATCTGAGCTCTGAGGTTAGGGCAGTTACAGAAATATCTTCAATCAGAAAGGATAGTTTCAGTGTCAGGCTCAGGGTGGAAGCAGAGTGAGTATCAAAATCCACTAAAAAGGAGAATAGGAGCTGTCTAGCTTTCTGTATTACACGTAGTGGACCAGATTATCTAGAAGCTCTCCAAACCTGCCTAGCACGGATGGCTGTGCAGGTGTTTCTCAGTCTGTGCATCACGTAGGTATGTGCTTTCAGTGTGTAGATACAACACACCCCATTTAATTTACCTGTAGAGCAGGGTGACAATGGTCACATGTTGACTCTGTCTGAAAACCTGCTGACTGAGTGATGTGTCTATGGATCATCACTCTCCATCGTGTCTGCAGCAATTCAGAGAACTCCCTCATTGTGGAGTTTCCTGAATGCCCACTTCTGAGGGAATCTGCTTTCTTAATCCAAGGGAGATAGATGCAACAGTTTTAATCAATCTTTGTCTTGTAGGGATTACATGGAGGTCATGTCCTCACAGAAGGAGGAGGATACGTGCCATCTCTAGTGTGTCTCAGAAGGCTCAAAGGAGGAGTAGCAGCTATACTCCTACACTCTCCAATCACACAGGGCTTTTACACTCAAGAGATTTTAAAGAGGCTGGCATTTCCTTTCATAGTGGGAAAGGGAAAATTTAAATATTTTTTCTTCTAGAAATAAGTGTACCAGAATGCACACCAATACCCAGACTTATACAGATGTCAATCTTGACCATGCTCAGACAGAAATAGTATTTCCTAAGGCACCAGGAAAAAAAAAAAAAACTATCATAAAAATGCCCATGTTCTTATTCAGATGAAGAATTCTGATGAGATGGAAAGAAGACTGAGCAGTCAGAGGAACATCTACAAGTGGCTGACAAAAAGAATCCTAGTGAGGAATAATATTAAAGACTGAAGACTGAGACTAATGAACATCTCATTACAAAACATGAGCAAAGAGTTTTCTAAATACACGAAGATTTTCCACATTTCACAATTTAGAGATATTTAGCTCCAGATCATACTGTTGGGAGTTAAAAGTTCCATATTTTCAAGTGGTAAAAGTGGCTACAGTTTTACAGTCTGCAGCCAGAGGCTCCAGAGCACATGAGGATGTTATTCATTTCCACTTCTTCTATCTCAGGATCCTGAATTAATTTCTAGAACTTAATTAAAACTTCAGAATACCTCTGTAGTATAGATATTCTAATCAACTCCCCATTATACAGATTGTGAACAGAAAGAGAATGAGATTTTTAAAATCCTTGGCATTAAGCTAATTGATTCCTTTGAAGTCTCTAGGAATATTACAAAGAACATGAAAGCCAACAGAGTTAAGCCAGCTCTAAGTGCCAGATTTTCAGAGATCTTATTAGAACTGCTTAAAAAAAATAAAAATTCCCTTTGCTTAGGAAACTCTGAAGTTTATTTTTTATATCAAATCAAAACACAGATTCAAAATTTCTCCTAGAACTAAAACTTCCGTTTGCAAGCACAAATATATTAATTTTCAGATTGTTTGTTAATGTTGTAACATAATTATGTTTGTTGTCTAGCTTTTTCTATTATTGAATATGTAATAAATTTTCAAAATTAAATACAAGAAAACAGTAAAGTTATACTTCTCCCTTTATTTGTAAGAAATAACATCTACTTTAATGAGATAAGTTCAATCCAATTTAGTTTGACTTTCAGTTGTAGGAAATGTCATACACTTTGCCACATCTCTGTGAAATGCTTTGAATCTGAGAAAAATGCCTTTGCAGATGGAAAACCATTTCACCTAAAGTGTTTAACCATTTCTACCACTTAGTTCCTAAAACATGAAAATTAGTTGCCTTGGAGTATCTTGATAAGTACCTGAACTGGTAAGATATGTGTCATTCAATGAACTGTATGTTTGTTTGTATCTTCAGATTTCTAAAGAATTTTATAAAATATGGTCCTCGTGTGCTTTAAAATCCCACACAGGCCCACCTTACTTCAGGCCACTGAACGGTGTTGATGCCAATGAAATATGATGAAAAAATCTTAACCATAACAGCAAGTGTAGCTGTCCTTCCTTCTACAATTATGGAGATAATTATGGAGAAAAAGGAGATAACATGCGATTTGTGTAGAAGGCAGGCAAAAACTAGGCTAAAAAGAGAGCCAGACACATTCCTTCCATCCTGGTTACATACTCCTTCAGCTGACAGTGGAAAGAGAGGTATGTTTTTCCTATGGAGCCAGCAGTCTGTACAGGTAGCAGTCCTCCTGCTGATTTTGTGTTATGACGGGACTATTCCATTTCATTAGCACTGACCTAGATAATATGATGGTCATGCCAGTAACTCTTGAACTAGAATCTGTGATTGATATTGCTTTCTTCTTTGCTTTCAGGGTTAAATCTTGTGAACTTCTCTCCTTTCACTGCCTCAGTTTCTCTAAAAATAAAGTATACACCCTGTATATATGTGAATACAAATTAATGAACACCAATTAACACAGAGTGCAGAGGAAACCCTTAGTATTCAGTAGCAGATTGCTCAGTTTTACTTTTTGGATCACTTTCTAATTTTAGTATCAGTTTACTTTAGAATCTCCATGAGAATCACTTTGTTTTTCAGTTCCCAACATACATAGTCATGATCAATTACTTGGTATTTTCAAGACTATGATATGTCCAAGGGATCTTTAGGGAGAAGAAGATTTCTTTAAAGAGAAATAGATAGACGTTATTCTTTTATTCATTGATCCCTGGATCAATGGAAGTGAAATTCTGAAGGTAGTCCAGTTAGAGGCAAAAAATACAGGGGTGTGTGTGTATATATATATATATGCATACACACATGCATTTATTATGAAAGGCTGTATATAGAATCGCTGTTTAAATAGATACAATTATATGTTCAAAGGAAAACTCACACTGAGGCGAATGTTCATGCTCCAAGCCAGAGCTGTCTCAGAGAGCTTTGTATCAACAGAGCCAGGATGACCATCAACCCCCACAATTAAACTTTTTATCTGAAAAATACCTCAACATACAATGTTTCTATTCCAAGAAATAGGCAAAATTAAAAGCAAGTTTTCAAGTCAAAACTTAAAACAACCCAGCTAAAACTGTATCAAGCTGTGAAAAAGTT
Organism: Tichodroma muraria; assembly: GCA_013390105.1. Classification (NCBI taxonomy): domain Eukaryota; kingdom Metazoa; phylum Chordata; class Aves; order Passeriformes; family Sittidae; genus Tichodroma; species Tichodroma muraria. The sequence goes on along the minus strand of WAAG01071631.1, from coordinate 1,119 downwards.
AATGAAAAAACTGTGATCTGCATCATTAGGTTTTGCGAGGAACTCTCTTTTTTAATAGTTTGTATGCTTAAAAACTGATCAAATGTAAATGCAGCAGTGGGTTGGGAGCTGCTTTGAGGAAACTGCAAATGTAACCGCCAATTTTGATTCTAGCATGAACTTGCTATGCACTATGGATTCAAATTATTTTTTTGTGCCATTACACTGCTTTATTGGTTTTTTTTCTCTGTTTCACATTTTCTTAGATGTAGAAAATCAACAAAAAACTAGAGAAGTAAAAATAATGGGATATGTCAGAAAGAAGCCAGTGACATTAGTTTAGTTAGGAAAAAAATGTGGTAAAAATAATCCACACCTCTCTTAGCTTATTTTGGTTAACTTATTTTGGTTGTGAAAGAAGTTATCATGACTGTTGTACTTGGTCATTAAAAATAGAGGTTAGATTAAGGAGGAAGGATTGGGAATTGTATGAAACAGACATAGATGAATGAATAACATGAATACATAACCCATTTCATTAGGCAACAACCCAAAATAAGGACTTTGAAAAATTACTTCAAGGAGGTCTATGCAAAAATATGTAGCAACAGGGTGAAAGACTGGTTTTAGGCTTTAAGGAATGCCAAGGACATGACCAACAGGAGTAGGGATGATGTAGGGGTGTGATTAGGTGATAGGGCTCAACCACTAGTTATGTTAAGTTCCTCTGTGTTCTCTCCCAAAATTCTGTAAAAATTCTCTTCTGTTCTGATTCAAATACCTCCTGTTCTGCAACCACATCCTGGCTTTTACGTGATTCCCACTTTCTCACCAAACTCTTTGGCCTCCAACTCTGTAAAATCTGTGGCTGTGGATGACTTTTATTTCTGGGCTGCAGGTAACTCCTCACAGAGCAGAAGCAGAGGCAGTACAGGTTGTACCACCCTGAAAAATGATGCATGGCTGCACCAGAGTGCACAAAAATGCTTGTCATGCCATGTGGTGCTAACAGGATTCCATGGAAGCCCTTCACAGTCTCTGTTTTCCTGATGGAACATCTGCATCTGTGAAAATAATTTCTTCCGTTGCTGACACTCGCACAAAATGTATTTTCCCACACAACTACCAAAAAAAATTAAA
>WAAG01071615.1:1168-14362 GCA_013390105.1 Tichodroma muraria | reverse complement strand
AAGCATGTGGGAAAACGATGAACTTGAACAAAGCTATTTAATTTATAACAATTCCTGTAACTTTGTAGTGTTACCTTCTAAATCCTTACAGGCTTTTATGTGGACAGACTTTTATATTTATTTGTATGGATAATTTTTAAATATATTTATTTCTAGTAAGACAGAAAGAGGAAATTGGCCCAACTTTAAACAATGCAACAAAGCCGTAAGTCTGCTTGAATTCTGGTCACCTAGTATTGATAAAACATATAAGTTATGTTAGTGAGTAGTGCCTTGATTTTAGTTCTTGGCTGAAATGACCTGATTTTAAATGGAATAACATAGATCAACTTCTGCAGAAATTTATTTCCAGCTCATCTAGTGGCCATTGCAATATGTGTTTAAGGAAAACCAAAACACAAAACAACAACAAAAAAACCCTACTGTCTTCTTTTAATGAGGAAACATCAATAATATGTTTGCCATTATTTATTTTACAACCTACATCAGTCTCCTCAGTCTGTGAATGTCTTTTGTTGCTCCTCACTTAATATTCTCCAATTTGCTTATCTTTTTGATGTAGAGGTGACAAAAGTGAACAAAGTCTTCTTATCTGTTTCCTAGAAATTACTTTTACTTTTGTCTCTCTGCTTGTGGAGGGGAACTTGGCCCTGCACCCTGCTGGATTATTCAGCAATTCGGCAGAAAGATGACCTCTATACAACAGCACATCAGTAAGTCCTGGGAAATAGAAAAAGCTGCTCAGGCTAATAGCAAAGAACATAACCTAGTATTGATTTTTCAACACCTACATCCTTAAGGAAGGATGACTTCTGCAAGCAATCTGAGCTAGGTCAGAGAGGCAGAGCAGGAGAGTGGGGAACACTTGACCTGGGCCTCAGTTCTCCCCATGACCAAAATAAGATGATATCTCATTTTAATAGGAACTCATTGCTTAACATGCATACAGATGAAAGTCACTACAAAGTGACAAAACATTGCTATTCTTTTCAGAAGCACTAAATTAGAAGACCAGAAGTATTTTAAATTTTTGTAATCAGTCCAGAAGAGTTTCACAGTGGCTTTGTTTCCTCAAATAGTCAAAATCCAGTGTTTTAATACTTGCAAGCATACTTTTTTCTCCATCTTCATGTCTTTGTTGTGACCTAATAGCAAAGGGCACTGAGGCAAAATTTCACATACCAAATTGCTAACCTTATTTGAATAAACATTTTTGATCTTGGTTCTGAAAACAAAATTGGGGGACCTCAGGAATAACTAAAAGAAACAACTTCTAGCCACACACATACAATTCACCAAGAACAAATTGCTGCAAACAGTGGTGATTTATTATTTTAGCATTTCCCATTGCAAAAATTCTAGCAATGGAAATGAACTAGATGCAACAGCATGACATTTCAGCCCATTAGAGCTGAAACATCCCTCCTATGACCAGTCTTTCTGAATGCTGTTTAAAATTCCTGCTGCATGAACCAAATGCAGAGAAATGGAACAGCGATGGAGTCCCTCTGATTCAGTGAAGAAATCGTACCATCCAGATCTATAAGCCTTTATGTGCTTTATTTCATGCTCCACACCCAGCGATGGCAAGCACACATATATTTATCTGCTTCAAACAATATATTTAACATATATAAAACATATATTTATTTTTTCTTCAAACAATAAAGAAAAGTTGTATGGCAATTCTTCATTACCACTGTCTATTTAGATCATGTTGTTACATCCTAAAGTGGCAAACCTAATCTCCTTGACAGTAGCCTAGGTGTGTCAGGCAGAGGGGTCTCTAACTTTGCTTGTTCTGCCTGGTCTCAGATAGGAAGTTCAGAAATGCTCCAGGTGTGCATCACATGTCCGTTTGCTGAGGACAGGAGACTTCAATCACTTCTGGTGCTCACTCAACACAATATGCTCTCGTTCCCCAGTTAGCATGGAACATTTGTCCCAGCACTATGGAAAAGCTCCTAGATTTCATCCATGCCACTCTATTAATAATTTTATTGATTCTCAACTAGGCTGCATATTATGACCAGGAACAAATACCCATAAATAACAGCAAGCTACAGAAAGAGCTGTTGTAAGCATGCAGTAATGTCCTCCATGCAGTAATCCCTCAGGGAGACAGAAGGAAAAGTTTGTCTTATTATCTCTGGGTCACACTGAAGGGCATAAATTTACTTCTGTTTCTATGCTGAGTCTTTTGGAAAAAACTAACAGGCATAAAGAGACCACAGAGACTGCCAAGGACCATACAACAGTACAAAAACATGTCCATGGAATGGTTTCTTCGTAGTTAATCAATATCATGCAGTACTGGAAAGAGATCTACAGGGACAGAAAGCATCTTGAAAGAGAAATAAAGTGTCCTTCTTAGAGAAGCATCTCATTCAGGTGATAGAGTACACATCTACCTGTCAGTAGAACTGCATTGAAACAAATGAAGAATGTATTCACAGACAGCAACTAAGCAGTACCATCTAGATTAAAAACATCCATGGCAAAGCTTCTTGTTCAAAATACTGGAAGTCTTATATATATATAATGTTAAATTTTGACATCCACGGAATTATATACTGCCTTATGTTAGCATGCTTCTTTTATGATCATGCTTATTTTGCCTGGTATTGACAACATATGAAAACTGAAGACCCTTAATTCAGAATAGAATATGCAACTGTTAACTGTCTTTGTGCTTTGCTCTAAGTGGATGCAATTTCTGCATTCCTGCACGTTTGCTCTTGGTGCTTCATCTCTTTCTGATAAGCAAAAAAGCTGGTCACGCACAACTTAAAAAAATGTATCCTAATGAAGTTTTCTTAAATCTGAAATACATTTGCTTTTGATCAGAAATGCTTGGTTTTAAGAGAAATTTACTTTAAAAATAATCTTTTTATTTAGGGTAATAGAAATATGTGAAATTATTTCACTTTATGTGAAATACAGAATTTTAAGAAGGTTTAGATGTCTCAAAACAGGAAGTATTACTCATTTTCTAACAAGAATGTGAGAAAAGCTATGTATACTTGAAAGCATTTGAAAGGAAGACAAAGAATAATTCATTGTGCACGAGCAATGTTCAACCCACCATAATATTTAGGTTAACACAGCCCACTACAGCTAGAGCTACAGCTCTAAGCAAAAGCAGCCTCAGCTGTTGAAGCCTTATCTACAATGGATGGTGACAGTCCAGCTTAAATTTATTTTGTTTTCTTGGCTTCAACAGGGCTGTTTTATGAACATGATCGCATGAATTAACATACTGTCATGTTTATTGGTGCCTTTTACTGCAGGGGGGAAATATAGCAGGTGTCTAGGGACTAGATAGGCTAGAGGGTTTTGGAAGAAAATGGATTATTTGAGCCATTTAAGAGTCAAAATCTCACAGAGATTTTGCTATGGGACTATTGCTCTACTTTAGAGACAGATTTAGGCTAATCAAAACTCTAAAATGTGGCTATAGATAAGAAACAGAAAAGATATTCATTCAATGAGAATATGTTTCACACATAGGAAAAATAGAGGTGCCAGTACTACAATGATCAGGTTGAATCCACATGAAGCAGCTTTGTGTAAGCCAATTCATCCAGTGCGCCTAGGGAATTCTGTTGTAAAATGAAAGAGCTGCTTTGTGATGACAGCAACTAGTTAAAATCAAATTGATATACACAGGGTATTATTCTGGATACAAGATGAAAGAAATGCTCTGGTTTGGTGACACTGCACATCAAGGTTCTCACTTTGTGTGTTGCAGCCATTCATATAATGAATTCAATTCAGGTTGATGGTGAATATTGAATTTGCACTGCTCTAAAGCAGAAAATCTAATCTAACACAGGTCATTCTTACATAACTATTTTCCATGAGTGGAATAAAGAACATGCCTTCTCTCATAAGTGGCAACACAGCTGAAAACGACTGTCAGCTCAACCTCATAAACAAAAGCAATCTGTCACATCTTTTTTACTTTATTGCTGCCCAAAATAGGAAAGCTAAAATTCTCTCTATATAGTTATCGCCTATTTCTCACTAGACAGGAAGTTAAGACCTGTTCTCAGATTTCCTCTGATGCATCTTTATTTATAACACAGAGATTAATTTTGCAGGACATTTCCCGGTTATAGTTATTTTTCTTGCTCCTTTAATTAGGCACTTGTGGGTTGAAATGTCCTGAGCTTGACATTGTGAGTATACCAAATACTAAAACCCTGAACCTCAGTTTCTTTTTCACTTTTTTAAGGCATTTTAGATATCAAGCTAGGTGTGCCATTTCTTGTACAGCCATGTTTTATTTAATTTTAAAAATTTACCTGATAGGGGGAAAAAAAAAAAATCAATGGCCTAATAGTAGATGCTCCACATTTCATACTGTGACTCAGGACTCATTGAAAGATACTTTGTATGATGAACCTTTTCCGTAGCTTTTACTTCCACTAAAATGGAGGGAAATAAATAGCGGCTTTTTTTTGTGGTTAGCATTTACTATTTATCATTTAGATTATCATTAGCTGCTTAGAAACCAGGCTTCACAACCCTACGTGCTTGGTGGAAATCTGCAGCATGGGAGGTTAGCCGCTGTCGTTCCCCGATGGAGAAAGCAGCCTGGCGGGCAATGCCTGTGCATTTCATACCCCCTACTGTCAACTCCGAGACCTGCACACAGGAGGCAATGGGAGGAAAAGACGGGCTGGAGGCTCACCTGCAGCCCAAGTGAGCTGGGAGCTTTTCCAGGAGCTGAATTCCATCAGCCTTCAGCAGGATGCCAGGTGCTGTGACAGGCTTTCCCGGACGTGTGTGCGCGAGTGCGTGGATGTGCCTTTATGTTGCACCTGTGCAGCAAAAATCACGTCTGGGAAGTGATCCAGTGGGTCTGCTGTGAGCCAGTCGTTCGCCTGAGACATCATGCCTGAGTCAGGTTTGAGCCCAGAAACTCTGGCTGGAGTGCAGCCAGGGCCATGGAAGTGTGTGCTGATGAAGAGGATCAGGTTTGCCCTGACTCAGCTGAGGCACCGACTGCTTTTGGTTAGGTTTGATAGGTTCCTGGACTGACAGGGGTGCTGGATAAATTTTATACTGCCAATTGCAGAGCAGCAAAGCTATTACCTGGACCCTACATTAGCTACCTGAAGACTGTGAGGGCTGAGTTCCAAACAAGGAACAGCTGAGGTTTGATTTGAAGGTGGTGGGTCTGGGAAGGGCTTTGGGATTTGGGTGACAAAGGCCTCCAGCTGAGGGCTACAGCCAGGACAGCCAGTGTCCCACAGGTTAAGAGCAGAGTTGAAGTTAAGTTTTACAGCACTAGCTGTAAAATTACAGCGGAAGAGACTGTAGATGAAGGTTTAGAACATGTGTCTTTATGCCTCAGTAAAAATGGGTTGCTGTTTCTTGTAAGAGACCTTTGTGCCAGGCCATCACCGTGAGCCTGAGGACCCATCGGGCTTTATCCGAACTTGTCTTGGCATGCTTAGAGATTTGGTTTAGCCTGTGACAGCAATTATTTAATGACCTGATGACTATTCTCTTGTTCTGCTTTTGCTTTTGTACAATTTTTGTATTATTGCATGGTTTAACAGTTCCATGTAACTAACAGGCGGGAATGACCATTATAGGTACTATTGGTCAGACCAAATAGTTCTGACCCTACAATAAAATGCTATAGAGGAGTAATGGCATGGGATGATAGAAGAGGCCTTGAAAGCAGAGGCACAGGATGATATGGGAGGCCCTAGCATTATAAACCACACTCGAGTGGTCAGTTACCCAAACAGAGCCTTGAAGGATGGGTAAAAACAGTCTTGAGGATAACGAAGAGAACGAAAGCATCACCAACTTGGATAAAACACACCAACACTGGCTTGTGCATCAGAGAAAGTCTGATAATAAACACATAAGACTGACTCCAAGCAGATTATACAATAAAAAGGGGAAAAAAATCCTTCAATATCAACATCATGCTCCTTCTGGTAAAGGATTCACTATACCAGCCCATTCCAGACTGCAGCTATTGAGCCTAGAACTCAGAGAAGCAGTGGAAGGTTAAAAATAACATGGGGGAAATGGGTGTTATCAGAAAGTTTGCATATCCTTTATTTTAACTATAATTTGAACTGTAAGTCCTAGTGTTATTGTAAATGGGATAAAAATACTTCATTGATTAGCTAAGACTAGCAATAACTAGCAATACATTTTTTATTTTGCATATACAGTGAACATGGTCTGAAATGAAAACCTTTAGCAGGTAATGAGATTTTCAATGAAGCAAAATGGCAGAAATTTACGCCACTTAGTCTGTAACCTGTGTGCACGAAATGGGTAAGAATTTTTGGCTGCATCAGCAGCTAAAGATGAATATTTAGAGAAGGATATTACTGGATTGCATGGATTGCAGGACCAGACTTCCTAGAACAGACTCCTTCTCTGACTAGCTGGAATTAAGGCTTGGACTAAGACCAGGGGATTTTAAGGAGTATGGTAGGACAAGATAATCAGCAGCTTCTTGGAGAAAGTTTGTCCACAGAACCAACTCTAAAACATACTTTTTAATAACACGTTTCATCCAGGCTGTGTTACCTTCCCTTCACCCCCCCCCCCCCCCCAACACTTATGATACAGTGCCCCATATTCTACTCACTTATTTACATAGGCATCATTTTTATATCAGTGTCATTGATATTATAGTTTACCTTGCTGGTGTCTCATCAACATGCCCAGCACCAAAACCATCCTGGAAGCTACTCTGAAAAAGTTCATGTCTAATATCTGGCCACATTTTACTGTCCAGTTGCTAGTGAGAAAGAAGGTGCATTGCTTATCCTTGTAAAAGGAAAACCATCTAGACTAAAGATTTGTGCTAGGAAAGCTAGGCTAATTTTAGGATGGGGACTTACAGAGGAAGCTGGTTTATAGCTAGATTCCCCACCAGCACAGACTGTCTATGTGTGAGGTTATAAGAGGCCAGGAAGCTTGGTTTTGTGGTGTACATTGTACATAGCAGGGACTATGCTGTTATTGCTAAACCTAAATCTGGCTGGAGTCACCTTTACAGTATCATTGATTCCATCATGCACACTATGCCTTTTAATTCATCAAATATAATTTCTTCTGTCATCCCAAAGTTCAAATGGCTCCAGGAGGTTGCAATGGTTTTAAAACAAAGCTTCTCAACTGATATTGCTACAGATAAATTTTATTTTCCCTGAAATAATATAATTTACACACTAAGATGGGAAATAATCAGTCCTGCACCAGTAAGTAAATGTTTAAGATAAGCTTCCAATGGCCTATCTGGGCTAAAAGTAGATATTTCAGCAGGAAGAGACCATTTTATCTTTCCCAATGGGCCATGCAATATCTGTGCACAGAACTGAAAGGTCACGATATGCCAGTAGTTAAAGCTGGGCTGCTCTCTGCATGCTTGCTGCCGAGTTTGCCTCTTCTTCCCCAAGCAGCAAGTAATGCCGTTTAGCTTCCCTAAAGCTTCCAACTCCTTTATTTGGAATAGGCTTTCGAAGATCCACATATGGCACCTGCTTTATCCCTCCTATCCTATCCCTTTATCCTATCCTTTATGTCCTGCAGTCGTGGCTGCCCTCTTCCTTCCTCCTGCCAGCCTACCCCATTCCCCCTTCCATCCTTCCCTACCCTGCTTCACAGTCCCACCAGCTACACTCCCCTCTCTTTACCTCAGGCTTCCTCCTCCCTCCTTTTGACATTTCCCAAGCACAGGCCCATTTCACCACCACCGTTTATGTCTCCTGGACCCTCACAGCTGTGCCATGTCATTTCACATCTCTCTTTCTTTTCCTCTTCCTGGAGCTTCCGCTCCATCTGACAGGTTACAGTCCCTCCAGTCAGCTCTTGGCTGTCATGGACACTCAAATTCCTCTATATCAGGCTCTATCTCACCTTCTGAAAGATCTCTTTCTCCAGGTATTCCCAAATTGGTGCCAGGCTCTGAGGGTACCATCAGACCTTGCTGTCCCAGTCCCCTGCTAATCCCTGCATCCTGTTCATGGCTCAGGAACCCATGTCACTACAGCAGGGCCTGTCTCCAGCTCCCCACATCCCTGCCCATTCCAGTCATAGGCCACCTGTGGACCCACCTTCTACCATTTGGGCTCATCCCTGTTCTCAGGCCCTGCCCTGACACATGGAAAGTCCCCCGGAAGTAGACAGCCCTTGCAGTGCCCTGACACACCTTAGGAGAGCTGCATGGAGTGCCATCACAGCTCTTCCTGCCCTCTATGCTGCCGTCAACTACTGGTCAGCCAATTCCTCTACAACAATTCTCCTTTTTGCTTTTTCTTTCACCTCTTTCAAACTCCTCATGCTCCACCAGGTTCACCTCTGTCACGCCGACTTAGGCTTGAACCTGTCCACAGTGTTTCATATTGTTGAACATCAGAGACCTGCAGGCGTCTGCAGAAAAGTGAAGGCAAGAGAAGATCCTTTCACTACTACAGCCACTACAGGCTAAAGCAAACCCTGCATTTTTCTTATTGGAAATATTTCCCTGAAACTGATTGTGTATCCTGCACTTGTCCTGGAGAGGAACAGTTTAGTGGCAGTGTGTTTGTTTGATCCTTAAATTCGACTGGCAGAAGTTGTGGCAATGAGATGTCTTGATAAAATAAATGATATGGAAAGGATCCAGACAGGAGTCAAACTGCATGAGCTGGAGACAACCCTGGAAGTGTATTATTCCCACCTTGAAATAGACCAAAGACATGGGCAAAGATAAAACAAACCTTCTCACTGCCTCACCGAGCACTGCAATCACAGCAAGTTAGGTCTGACACACAGACAGACGGATGCACCCGGCAGGTGATGCCAAGTGGAACAGACAGCCTGAAAGCACAGGTGGATAAATGTTTACACTAATTTCAGGGAGAGAGATGGAAACTGTCCCACAGGCCCTTCTCTCCTACACGCCATCCGAATGGTTTGTGTGCCCGGTACAAACCATTTGGGAGCCTGTGTGCAGGGCGGCTGTGCAGTGATGCTGGGCGGGTGAAACCAGCATCTCACCAGCGCCTGCGCTCGCCCTGCTTCTGCTACCGCCCGGGCTGCTCGCACGGCCAAGGAAAAGGAGGGAAAACATTCCTTCAGTGGCACAGCACCGCCTCGTGGAAACGTTTAATTAGTACAGCTCTCAGTTTCCTAGGGGAAGAGAAGGCGGACCTGAGTCAATTAACTTCAGCTTAGATTGGAGTCTCAATGAATCCTGCGTAGCCTGTGGTCTTGTCTATGCAGGGGACCTAATTTGTACAGGTGCAAGAGTCATCTTGGTACTGCAATTTAGCTATTCTCGAACAGTTCCTTGGGAGTACAGGAATTTTTCAGAAACAAGAACAGTCACATGACACTAGAACTGCAGCAGTAGTCAACATTGCTAAGTTACCTGGTCTAATTGGGTGCAATTCATGTGCTGTGAGATTGAATCAGATGGATGCTCCCACTGTTATAAGGAAAAGCTAAGGCAGTATTAAAATATTTAAAATAAATGACTTTTTCCTATGCTATTCTGATTCCTCCTGGCAAACCTTTATCTCTGCCTTAGAAGATAAAAATTACATAAACTCTTAGCTTTCACGGAGCCAACATTGTTGAACTCACTTTTAATGTGCCATGACAACTTTCAGTATTCTAGGCAAAACTCTAAGCATAAATAACTTAATGAATATAGAGATCTCTGTTCATGTTGAGATGCATTCAAGTTCTAGCTCAGTTTAATTCAGGTAAGACATTGAGCCTTGGTCTCCTGCTTTATTGGGCTGTTGGACACTTTAAGCATTTTTCAATGCCTCTGTTGAAGTTGCTTTTTTTTATATAAATGTGAATGGGAACAGGAAGACTGCTCTAAGGCTATTGCAAATAAAATTAAACTGTTCTTCATAGAGGGCAGCTAAGCTGCAAATCTCATTATATATACATATGACTTCGAAAATGGGTTGCACAAATTCATGGAAAAAAACCCCCTGCTGATAGCCACTAAACATAAAATACCACATGTGCATCACAAATCACTAGAGTCTGAGAAAGTAGATGGATTTTGGGTCTGATACAATACACATTTTCCAGGTCAACAGAGGTAGATACCCTGACTGACTATGAGGATGCAGGCTGTTTCATTCTGTCTCAACTAGTGCTAATTCTTTTTATAAATTAGAAGAGTTTCACTAAGAAAGGTTAAAGAGAAGAATCTCTACACAGGTCATGACCTAGTACAAGGTCTGCAAAGTATGGTATATGAATGATCTCCAGGTAGCACATAGCAAAGTTTCCCAGTAGAATTTCAGCTCCCTACCAGTCTTTGTGTTCAGTAGTCCCCAAAAGCCAGCCTCAGACAGAGCCTGCCTGCAGGGAGTTACAGGAGCTTGGCACACCTCCCTGAGAGCTGGCTGGATGCAAGCCCTCATCAGCACCTGCCCACAAACCTTTATCTGCCACACTGGACTGTGTGGAGGCTCAGAGTTTGAGTTTCTTCTTAGCATCAAACCTGCCAGATATCTGAATACCAGTTTTTTGCTTCCTAGTAGTGCAGCCTGGGCTTCAAGCTGTGAGATATTTAGGGAGTATGTTTCCTATTCTTTCTTTCTTTCTCTCTCTCTTTTTTATTTTTATTTTTTTTTTTAAGTTGGAAAGACTGTGGTTTACATGATTTATTTATTTCAAGGAAAACTTGAATCTCAAACAAAGAGAAATGCCAGGAGAGAAAAACTATTTCCTGTCCAGGTCTATAGCTACAATAGCTACAAAATTATAGAGCAGCCTAGAATAATTATCGTCTAACAGCTTGCAGCCCAGACAATCTATTTTTTATTTCTGTAAGCTAAAACATAAATTACCAATAGTATTTTCTTCATAGGCTGTACAAAAGCCCTGTTATTCAGCCCAAACCCATATGATTTCCTGACTGGTGCACTGAAAATAAGCTGAAAGGCAGCAAGAATATACAAAGCCTTTCAAAAGTGTTCACATTGAATAGAGACAACCCTAGAAGCCCACTGGGAAGGCCTTTTCTTCATCAACTGATGGCAGAGCCCTGTGTGCTCCTGACAGAACTCAGCTACTCTGTCAATCAGACACTGAAATTCACCGCAAAGCCAATTCGGCAATTCCGACGGCTGGAGCAATTCAGCATGAACGTAATTGCTTTTACTTAGGATTATAATTAGGACCTGTTTGACAAATGTCACTCTGGCTGGGCCTGGGATAATGACCAGGAGTTGTGAGATCCATACCTTCTGGGCCATGGCTCCCTGTGGGCTGAGGAGAGAGTTGCATTCCCCTTCATGGAATTCTTCTTTACATTCACGGCAGAACACGGACTGGAAAACAAACCAAAGCATGCCAGTCATAAAAATACATTAGGGACATAGACAGCAGGTTACAATCATGAAGTGTCATACAACAGATGACCCCTTGCCCTTCTCTTCCCATTAAATTCCTATAATCCTCCTAATTGTGCATCTTATTATACACTCTGATCATTAACACAACAACTTTGCTGTTATTATTATACATTTAATCGGTGAAGTAACGTAAATGTCATTAGTAAAAATGAGATTTTGCAACGTGGTTCATTTAGGGATGTAAAGTCATACTAGATAGTTCTGGGTGTGCTTTTCCTGCCATGAAATCTATTTATAGAAGAAGGGTAATGGCTGAAAAAAGCTGTTCTGCTGTATAGTGTTTGCTAATGGAAATAATCTATTCGTAGTTCTGAATCAAATGCTTTCTCTATAGAAAACTATTGCTGACTTTGCTAGGGGGTGACCACTTTATAAAAGGCCATATGAAATAGGAAATAGGCCATTTTCTAGGAAATTATATCCTTGCCATAGACCTTTACAGGATGGTTTAAAAAATCCATAGAAAGAACACAATGATAGGATACTTAACACAGGATTTCGGGATCTACCTCTAGACCTTTATTGCATTTTTAGCAGTTGTTCTGGTTTTATCCTCCTTCAATAACATTGTTCTTTACATAAGGCTTCATTGAAAAGTAATGTCTTTTGCAGACAAGCGAAATGATTGTCCCTAGCTCAGTCTGACTGCCTCTGCCACCTAAAGTGGTTCATATGTATCAGGTTTGATGCCTTTTTTTAAACTCTAAAATGAAGATATCTGACTTGACATGTGTCAAAATCTTTGACCCATCAATGCTGCATTAAATTCTGTGTCCTTGCAGGTAAGGGGAAAAGTCAATAATGTGAAATGGGTCTCTCTTATGCTGTTTCAAAGCTGTGCTGTCTTGATGCAACTCCAGACTCTGAAAGATCTCTCAGCGGTAAGCTATTCTGACTGGCATTATAAGCAAGACTGATAAAACAGCCTTGATTTTTATATATAAAGCTGCATTCACATATAATGACTAAAGGATATCAGGAGGACATGACACAAGAACATTCGTCTGCCAGTAATTCCAGCTTTTGTATTTTCATTTTGAACTCTTTCAAGCTGTATTTTCACTTTTCCAAGAAGCACTGAAAATCATATTTTATTGTCATGCTAAAGAAACTGCCCTTTATGAAAAGAAGCATTGTGCAAGTCAAAAAGGATTGATCCTGTTATTCAGAAAGTCAGGGAAATTTGGAGCAGTGGAGTGGAGTGTGTGTTCTAACTTCCAGAGATATCAAACCTAATCACTTGCTTGCTTTCATGTCGCTTCTCCCTCTGTTTTGTCAATGATATAAAATGTTTTGTTTTACTTCAACCAACACTGATTTGTTAATTCACTCGTGGTTGTTAGCAAACAGCTTCACAATGGAGGCACATTTTTGCGGGGTACGTTGTATGGGAGGCTGCAGTGTTGTAATAGAACATCATTAAATACGACAACGATTTGCAGTGCATCAGTGGTCAAAAGTTTCGGGCATGTTAAGCTCTGCTCAAACACATAGATACAGGAACTTTCATTTTCCATCTGGATACCTAAGGTCTTAAAGACTTGTTATCCCTTAACATTTAAGGTTATGCCTGGGTTTAATTGAATTTCCTACTGTGTATCCTACTGTCTTTTTCCTTTGTGACTTTATTTCCTTATGAGCACATCTGACTGACAACATTTAGCTGATAGTGTTTTGTATACCCTTGCTTTATGACTGCCTTATCACGCAATACCTCAGCTTGCTTTCCTTACTCCAACCTCTCTTTTCCCATGCAAGCACAATTTTAAACCTTTCATAAACC
>WAAG01071612.1:271-29810 GCA_013390105.1 Tichodroma muraria | reverse complement strand
TCTACGTATGAAAAAAGCAGCGCCTAGGGTGCTATTAAATACACCCTGCACATCATAGATCCCCCACTCAAATGTCTCACATCCTGCACACACGTCCATGCCAGGACAGGGGTGGCAGGAGCTTTGCACAGCTCTGCAGGAACTGTGGGGCCCTCAACACAGGCACGTTTGCTGCCGTGCAATGCAGACAATTCAGCAAGACACTTCCCAGCGCTTCTAAAGTGCTCTTTGGAACCAGGCGTGCTTTACACGACAAGGTAGTTTGTTGCCTTCATAACCACAAAATTCCTGTGAAATGCTTGGGCCTTTCAGTTATGGTTGGATTGATAGGGAATGAAGGTGTTCAGGTCAGGTAAAGAAGAAACTAAACATATATTTGTGCAGTTTGTGCAGGTCAAAAAAGTGACTGAGCAATCAACAGGATATTTATTTTTACATAAAGCACATTGGTCTATGAGCTTTGGGTGTTATTTTAAACATTGATGTTATTTTAGAGCTAATTAAGCTATTTTAAAAATGAAGTTGCAGTTTGGAAATGGTTTTAGGCTTTATGCTAAGTCAATGCTTGATGTCTGTCTGTATTTTTTGCTAAATTAATTCAATCAGGAATTCAAATTGATTCATTCAAATGATATCTCTGTAAGGAAAGGTCTTCCCTCAGGTGCAATATCATGGACAGCAACAAAAGTCCTGACTCTTAGACAATAACAAATAGCTTAAAATAAACATAATTAAGATTTCATGCAACAGCTGTCTCTACTTTACACTAGAAGCATGGCAAACAGCACATTTGCAACTCTTTGTGGCAAGAATAATCCCTCTGAAAGCAAGATTTGACCCCTCCCTTTTATCATGCTGAACCTCCAGCTATTTGTGTCCTGATGCCTGCATTGTAATCATTCAAGTTCCAAACTTAGTAGTACAGACTTAGAAACACTGAATTATCACAGCTTCTACACTGTCAAGTCTTCAGCACTATACGATCAGTAGCACAGACTGCTGGAGTCAGAAACTGAATTCTCCCTAGGGTGAATTACTCTGGTTTTGCCTCATAAGCCACCTCCTGCAGCATCTGATCCCAGCCCTGATGCATAGATCACACTTTTTCTCCAGTCTAACAATTTCTCTACTCCCCTACGAGCTTCTGAAAGGCACCTCTGGACCATTTTTACCTAAGGGGGATGGGGGAACGCATTTGTGTGAGGAAATGTACAGAGAGCAACAAGATAAAATTGTTCTATTCTTATGGGCCGTTCACTCTTCCATGTGCGGAAGGGGTGAGTTCTGCATGCAACACATTCTATGCCTAGAAAGAAATCAGTGGGGAAAGGGGAAGAATTGGCTTGCACCACAGTGCTGACGGGCTGTTAAACTTCCAGCTGCCTGCCCATCTTGCTGAGGGCGTCGCTGACAATGTCCAGCTCATGGCGCAGCTCGTTCACCACGCTGGCGATGCTTTTCGTGTCTTTCAGGACCTGCACGCTCTGAGTGTAGGGGTTGTACTTCACCCCAAAGGGGCGCTTGATGGTTTTTGCAAACTCTCTATTGAGGTGGAAAAAAAATAAATAAATGAGTGTGTTATAGCCCAAAGAGGGTGTTATAAACAAGACATGAACCACAAATGCATTCTCTGTATGCAGCCGGGATCAATACCCACTCTGCTAAACTACTTTTAAAAAGCCCTTTTAAGATTTTTAAAATTTATTACATAAATATATAACAGTTAGTAATGCATTTCCCACCCAGTACCTGAAAGACCAATAAAATTCTAACCAAAATTCCAATGCTGTGAAAAACAGTTACAAAACTCTGACAAGACTAAAAGGGTTTGGTGCTGCTGCAGAGAGATATATAAAAACAAATCTGCTTTTGTGAAAAGAAGAGCGGGGGTGGGGGGGAGATGGGAATCTGTACCTCATCTTTTCCTTTGCTTCTTCAAAACTTTCAGAAACAAAGTAGACCTCCTGGAAAGTTGTAATGATACATTCTTGCTTGCAGGTGACCTTTGGATCAAAAGGCTTGACTTTGGCGCTGCCAGAGAGTGAGTGCTGGTACCATGTTATCATGGGTCAGAGGGCCATCACCGTCCAAAGAACCCAGGAGGAAGATGATGCGTGATTAAGTGAATAAAAAGGATTACGTGAGATGATTTTAAAGCATAGCATGTTAACATTTTTGTCTGCAGATGGACAGTGATTAAAGCCTATCAAACTGAATTATTCATATATTCAGATATTCAGTATTCATTATTCAATATTCACTGGTCATATTCTGCCAGTCAGGGTAAGTAAAGGGACCCCACGGACACAAGGCTTGTGTGCAAACAAGAGCAATATTTTCAGAATCTGGTTAAACCAACAAAGCTTTAATCTGAAAACAGTTACCTGGCCTATAACATCAAGAAATTATGCTTCACAAAAAGGAGGGGGAAACAGTGGCAATAAAAATGAGGTTCAAAGAGAAGAGGCAAACAAGCAGTAGGCGTTCTTACCTTGAGCTCACTAATCGAAGAGAGCAAGCCAGCCCCATATACTCGTAGCTGTCCCTCTTGCTTGCACAAGCCAAACTCTACCGTGAAGAAGTAGCACTGGAGCAGAGAAGGAAGTAAAACAGTTCAGCCTTCATCAAAGACGCTGTGGTGAGCTGGATGGGAGCATTTCTATTTGTAGGTAACATCAAATAGTTGCAAATATCAGATAGCTATCACTCAGTTGTCCTCAGATATTTAGTGAGGAGGAAAGCCAGAATGGAAGGATGAAGAAATGCAGGGTTGCATGTTTCTCATAAGAAAGATGGATGTTATAGATCACCCAGCTGGGCTAGAAGATGCTAATACCAGTGCAAACATTGAGGTGTAAATCTATTTTGAGAAATACTGACATTAAATCACAGCCTCAGCTTAAAACACACTGGATAGAGAGGATCTCTGAGTGAGAACAGCCCACTGCAGTTTGTTTCTCATTTGCTAAGTGTGCTGTAAAATTGAAGACATTCAGTTTGCTGAATTGCAGCTATACAGGAAGGAACACTGTTTTCATACACGGCTTAGTTCTGCTCCCAGTGAAAGTAGTACAAGTTTTACCACTAGCTACATGAGATGGGAAAAGAAATTTTAAAAATCAGCAAGCAAGTTCTTGCATAACTGGCACCAATGATTTTTTATTTAAATTTACTTTTAATCTTAAAATACTCTTGGCCAAGGCATCCAGAGACTGATACCCAGAAAATTAGTTTAGTTTATATTATTTTAATTTCTTGATTGAAAAGTACCTAATGCTAGCACTCACCACATTCAATACCATATAATTTCAATTCATTCTACACATTAAAGAAATAGAATACTTTCAAATCATTGAATCATGTTCCCAGAAGAAAGAAGACTTTGTCTGAAAGAAATAGACCATAAAATTTCAGTCTGCAAGAAGTAATCTACCACTAGAAGCTAAACTATTACTTGACAGTAGAGAGAAGAAAAATACCAGTCATATCAACTTTAAAGTGGTGGGTTTTTTCCTAGCATGGAAAAATTTTTTGTGCTTTAAAACCCAGGGATCAGTGAAACACACAGATGTAGCAGCTGGTGTGGCTAACATTGACGTGAAGCTCCAAATTTATTTGATGGCATGGGATCAGCCCAGTAAAGCACAAAGCTTTTGATGGAATCTCCAGGCACTCAAACACTCACCGTTGCCAGTTTTTGGACAGCTTCATCTGATGCCCCAAGTGATGCAAGACCAATTTCCTGGGAGAACTGAGCAAAACTGGGTTCAGCCAAAAGAGGGACATGGCCTAGGAGCTCATGGCAGGTATCACTGGGAAAAGAAACAAAACAAGAGATCTCATGATTTGTCCTTGTGGCAAAGTGAAAAAGCAGCACCACTGAACAGATACAAGGTCTTGCATTAAACTTTAGTACCCAAAAGGCAGAAAAGTGTCACCCATTTCTCTGCAAGCAACAGAGCAGATCATACCAACCCTATATAAAGTGCATAAAATCAGATTTTCAAATGAAGGTGCCTAAAATTAAGGTCTGAGATCCCCATTTATAAGGGCACTGGATATTAAACTAACTGTACACAGTGGTATCAGTAAGAGATCTCCAGTAGCATGCTGTACTTCTGAAAATCCTGCACTTATGAAGGTGGCACTTCAGCATGCTGTAACTTCATTACATTCAGCATGAAGGCTGAGTCTTCAGCACTGTAAAAATAAGTTTTATGCTGGTGCTCTTGAACAGCTTTTAAGTAACTTAGCTCTGGGCAAGCAAGATTCAAAACTACCTCCCAGATTCTACCACAAGATTAAATGACTCACGGCTCCGGCGTATAGAGAGGGTCCGAGCTGTGTCTGACATATTGAGTGCAGTGAAAAACTCGGAATGCTAATCCTGCCAAGAAGTCTCTGGGCGACAGATATCCAGCAACGGGGCGAATGGTGAAGCCTGTACGCTCTGAAAGTGAACAGAGAAACTGTACATTAGTCTAGCACACGCCGCACAACGTTGTCAGCTTTCCTGCTGGAACTGAGGTGACCTTGTTGTCAACAAGGTGTTGTCAATTGAGGTGACACGGCACCACCTTGGCTCAAAAGCACGTGGGAAAATGAGGCACAATTAGAAAAATTAGGCGTAGGCGTGAGAATGAGCAACATTTTTTGAAATGGCCCTACCTCTCTGCCAATGGACTTCCTAGGATTCCGTGCTTATGCTTAGAGTTGACAATACAATCCTTAGCCAGTCCTAACAATCTTTTCAGACACTACCCCTCAAACATCACTGCACACATTGAAGATGCAATACATTAAACCACAGATGGCTAAAAGGCCTCTTAAAGGACCAGAACCAATACAAGTCACCAAGGATGTTTCCTTGTGCCTACAAAATAGTGGGATTTGCAGTGGACCTCAGCTTATTCTGAAAATTAGAAAATTTTAGAAAACCAGCACATTACCTTTCAGGAAGCGGGACACATCTTCCAGCTGGGGGATATTGTCTTCCCTGTACCCACAATGTTTGGTGAGCAAGGGTAGGTTCTTAAGGTACTCCCTGCAGGCATAAGTTGGGTAAAGATTGTTGAGCTCTCGGTACACAGTCCCCCAAGTCTTGATCTCCTCCTCAGTGAATTCAATCTTGGGAATTGGGTCACCACTGCAAGGAGAAGAGGAAGAAAGGACATTCCTTAGTAAATGCCTAATAAGAAGCGACTCATATAACTACTATTAGTATTTAACACCTGTATGACTGTGACACCTGGCATTAGACTCTGTCAACACACAATGAAATCTTGTCTATGTCCTGGAAAGCTTTTAGTCTGAGGACATGCCTTTTTTCCACTTTAACCAGTTGTCAGGAATCTTTGTATTGACCTCACTTAAAGCATTGGTTCTGTAAACAGTTTCTTAATTGTTTAATGCCAAGAGTAAGATTTAAAATACCTACATAATCTCTTCAGAGCTTCAGGAGCTGATAACACATCCTTTTCTGTCTTAGATTTCTAAGTCTGCAATTATTTTCCGTTACCCTTTTAATTTGTTCTAGAAAAAGAGAATTCCCTAAATTAACAACACATTGTGTGACAGCAGCTAAATATACACACCAGGTAAAAATCATGCTTCTGTGCAGAGGAGACAAGTGCCTTTCTGAGCATATTAATTTTAGTCTCTCTTTCCTATTTAGTCCTCAGGACCTTGAATAAAGTGGATTATGGCAAGGCCAGTGTTACACTGCATTTCCACTGCCAGCCAGGGAACTGGCATGGAAAATGCTTCCCCAAGGGAATCTCTGTCAAGAACACATTAACAGTAATCAGCTCGGAATTGTAGTAACCAGTTGCATTAAACATACAGTGCAATAGAACCCTAAATACAGACCTTTTCTAGGTCATTTTCAATTGAGGAACTTGACACCTAAATTCAATCAGTGATGAAAATCACACTTAGAAAGAATTTACAGCACTGAGTTATGAAACTCTTACTGCTTTAAGAGCTCCACCCCCTGCCAAGAAGCATCTCTAAGGACAGAAGCTCTTAGAATTTCTTTTCACAGAAAACTTCTTATCTACATATCACACATGCTAGTTTGAACCAGGAAAGAAAACTCAAGCATTAACATTTGCTCGGAAAGTTTATTCTCAGTGGTCACTGGGCTGTATATTGGGATTTGCCTCCCCTCCCTCTCCTTTGCAGAGCAGCTGGCCGAGCCACACGACCTCAGACTGACCAGAGCTGCCTCGATCTACCTTCTCATCCTGCCTTACATCTCCCTTCCTTTCACCTCCTTGGCTCTGATTCCTGAGCTGAACCTGCATGTCTCAGCCTGATCTGAGCCCAGGAATGTGAGCTCCTCACAGTCCATTCTTCTATTATTTCAAAGCACCCAGAAGGCTTATTCTGGAAGAATTCAAGCTTACTGTTTGTAGTTCATAGCCAGGTCTGCAAAATACTTTCGCCTCTTGCGATAAACATTGTCTTTGAAACCCTGGTGGGGAGAAAGGAAAACACAGTTGGATGAGTTTCCAAGCCATAACAAGTTAATCAATTTAAAACAGGACACTTGACATTTCTTCAGTTGGGAAATAGAAAAGCATGATGTGTAAGAATGAAAGGAGAGGGCAGGAAACTCATAGCTATAGTCTGAAATGTTTAATAGATGTGAACAAATCAAATACTCCAAAGCAGGAATCAGCTGGTTTATGCAACTATATATTCTGTAGAGAAGGATTCATTTTAGTCATATCAGTATTTATGCAAAGTTTGTTACTTGCTTGATTATTCAGAATTACAGAAGAAATTGCCAATTTTCACTGCCCAAATACAAGTTTGGTTTCTCAAGTAAGGAAGAAAGAAAGAGGAAGAAGAAAGCCTGCCCCAAAATAACTTTTTTTAGCTTCTTTAATTTTTATGTGACCACTCAAGGCCCAGACCTGGAGTTCTTGCACACGTAAGCCCTTCAGAAAAACACAAGAACTGAATTCAGTCAGTCTTCCCTGAACAAAGAAAGAGACACAAAATTCCCAAGAGAAGGTGCTCAGACCCCCAGAGACGCCACTGAGGGAGAAGAGAGGGAGGAGGAAAAGTAGCAATTTTTTTAGGTCAGCCCCACAAAGTATGTTTCCAACGATGGGCTGGGTGTAGGGAGGAGAAAGTACTTACAGGATGGTCAGCATCCAAGTCAGACCCGTACATCAGCACCCGGTTTGCACACTTATCCAAATCTGAGATCTTCTTCGGAAACCAGGGAACGTTCTCCATGTCTAGGGAAGGCATGGAATCCACAAGGTTATTAATAATGCCGAGCACGCCGAGGGAGGAAATGCTGCTTTCAAGTATGGCTATGGTGGTTGCAGCTCACTCTATAAATTAAAGGGGCATGAATAAGACAAGGGAGTCCTCTGCCTATCTGGCGCCAGCCTCCAGCTCACACTTCCTCCTCGGTCACTGCCACAGGCTGCCTGCAGAGCACGGCCCCAGAGCCTCCGGGGAGGAAAGTTACCATGGGTTTCTCTGCTCTAACTAGAGTAGCAGCTAGAGGATCCCATGGAGACAAGGTCTGCCTCTGCACAGCTGCTGGGAATCTTGTAGGGCACAAAGGGTGCAAAGGAGAACAGAAGCGATTTGCCTGTGGTCCCTGGGAGGAGTGGGAGCAGGTCAGAGTCCTCTAGTCCTGCTTTAGTGACCATGGGAAATGGATGTTTCTCCGTGGTTGTGTACGTGGGAAGCATCCCGCTTTGCCTTGAGGGGTCTGGGGAGCAAAAAGAACAGGAGGCCCTGCTGCCTGAGAGAGGTGCATCATTACAGTTTTGCTACCAACTACTTCGGGGTTATTTTTAGCCTAAGAGAGTTTTCTGCCAAGCTCTTGGCAGAGCAGTTAATACACTGTTTTTCTGCCTCAATGCTCTTCAGTTTACTTAGAAAGGTCAGGAGATTGTTTAGATTGTATTTACCCTTACTTAGGGCTAAAGTAAGCCATTTTATCCAAGAACTCCAGATGTCTCCTTTCCAAGCACAATGACTGAGAAATACATGGGACCAGCTTCCTTTGGGCATCTCTTTAATTAAAAGTAAAGGTGAACACAAATGTAGTATCTAAAGGTAAAAGGCACCTCAGTCTTCCTTATATAAGTAGCCAGTGATGATTAAAAATGGGTAGACAAGACAACAAAATCAAGAACTAAATGAGGAAGTTGCAGAATCCATCTTCCACTCTCCCTAGTGTCTGAACTGAACTGGGATCTGTCAGTAACCTCTGCCATTGTGGTGTACTGGAGCCCTGCACTCAGACTTTGCCTACAGGACAGCCTGCTTTGACCTGCACTGATGCAGGACTCCCACTGGTGCCAGCTGGGCTGTGCTGGGAAGGAACAGGGCACAGACAGGCCTGAACTCCCAGGTGGCAGCCAGATTACACTCACACATAACACAGAAACAGGTACCTGGCAGCAGGTGCCTGAAGACACTACACAAGTGCAGGTGTGAGCACCTGTGTAAAGGTTTCAAACCAACGCGTTTGGGAGTGCATTTTCATCAGAACTGCCTTTTGTACCTACCATCTTCCTGGTAGACATTAAAATGCTCTGTTGGGCTCACAGAGACAATGTTGACGTGGGATTTCAGGAGCTGGAAGATCTCGTTCAGTTGTTCCCTGTTAGTGTCACAGTCCACGAAGATCTCGAACTCAGAATTTCGTCTCTTGGACTTCCGTGACTCAATGTGTACCAGATTTACATGCTTCTCCTGTTTGGTAAGAAGTAATGTTCTCAAAGAGATAGGCTAAAAACAACTGACTAAAAGTTAAAACAGTTTTTCAAACTAATATTCTACTACAAGAACTATTTACCACGTCTATGAAGCCATTTTAATTAATTGTATCTCTTGATAGCAGTTTGCTTATTGAAGGGGGAAAAAGGTTTGATTTTCTATTCAGAAGAAAATGAAAGCAAACCTCTATTCTTTCAGTTTTATTTACATTCAGGAAGCACATAAAGACACAGTCAGGAGGTTTAAATTCATAGACCTTTTTCTTTCATCCTTCCCATAGGCATCTGATTAGCAAAATTCACCAAAATGCCAATCAAGTCACCATATAATTATCTCACAAGCAAGCAAGGGGTTTAAAAGCAGTAGTTTTCACTTTTAGTTTCACTTTTCTTTAATCTGAAAAAATTATTTAATCATATGTTTTATGTCAGGAACGTTGAGAGAACCCCAGGCTAAAACTCACAGGGCCACACACCGGAGCACAGTGGCACTGCTCACTTTCCTCACACAACACCTGCCCAGCAGCTGTGCAACTGCAGCTCCTCTGCCACCTTCAGTCCGGCTGGGCAGAGTGACAAGGGCACTGCACTCAACACAGAACAGATCAACACCCCAAGTGTCTACCTGCCATCAGCAGGGGCTTCCTGAAACCACCTCTTATGCCCAGCAAAACCACTGAGTGACAGTCTTCTGGTCATGAGGGGAAAAGACAAACCTCTCTCAGTGTTTAGTTGGTGCAAATAAGAATTTTAGCCAGCCATTGTCTAATTTCTGAGGCATGCATTTGCCTTCATGGGTAATTTTGGGTGCAAAGTGGGAGCCAAGTTAAGAATCACATCCTTAATAAATGGATGTGATCAATTCTTGTGTGTCCCAAAACCATCCTTACAATTTAATAATGCAGAGCTTCTGTTATGATTATATGATTATAACACACATACCTGAAAGAGTTTTAATGTTTTTACAAGTCCTCCAACTTCATTCTTCAAGGAAAAAATGATGGCTGTCCTTCCTCTTTCAGATGCATGGTCTTCATTCTCTTTGTTATCTTCAATCATCATGTAAGCGGACTTATTTAACTAGATGCAAACAAACAAAAAAAAATTGTTTGAATGGATAGAAGTGCAAAGTGTAAGTTTTTACATTTCGGGTACCTTAGGGTGGTGCTCAGCTTTGATCAACCACAAAACGCAAATTATGAATTCAATTATTACACAATAACAGGAATAAAGTTAGACACAGATAGAATTTGTGAGAGATTGAAATACCAAGATACCTTTTTTTTTAGTTGAATGATTTTATGGACATCTTTAGTCATTCCCTAGGACATAGAAAGTGTTTTCAATATATAGTTTATAATTAACAGTGATACAGGGAGGAAGGGGAGCAATAAGATGTCAGCAGAAATAGTACATTGAACAAAACACTTGTTAGCAAGATCAATGAACGCTGGCAAAGAGAACAATCCAAATCCTGCAGGACATAGGTAGGAAAAGATGAATTGGGATTCAGTAGATCAGAACTGAAAAAACACTGCCTCTCTTGTTACATAACTGTAATTAACTGTTTTCATAGGGCAAGGAGACAAACCTAAGGAAGTAAAACGTTTTGCTGACCAGAATCTGTTGGCTGTAGAGACAGTCCCCCTCTGATCAACCAGAGCCAAGCTGCTCCATCTGCCATGCCATTCGTGTGTCAAATACTCAGCATAATCACCCAAATCACACGCAAAAAGTTTCAGACACCCCACACTGACAGACCGTGTGGTTTTGTACCTTACTAGTGATCACACTCCTCACTGTGTGGAAATCAGCAGCTATCACAGACCATATTCGCAGCTACATGTGGCCAGGCCATAAATAAAGACAATACTGAAACAGTAAAGAATGGGGAAAACTCAAAGTAAAGAAAAAATACAAGGCTTATGAGCAGAGGCTATCCCTCATACGTCTTCAAACCTTGCAAAAAAAGAAGGAATAAAAGGAGACGTTTCTGAATGAGTCAGAGAGAAAGAGGAGAGGAACAATGAAGGCACATTATTGCTATTTGGAATTATTTTTTGATCTGACACTGCTTTAAAAAAACCACTATCTTGTGACATTTTCAGAAATGAGAAGAGCAAAACACAAATGCAATCAAAATGCACCAGTTCCTTTGATTCCCTTATACAGTCTCTCCAGCTTTAATGATGTAATGAAAATATTTGGATTTCTGACTGGGTTCCCAGCTCTAATGAGCTGCCACTATATGATGAGCCTGGACAACAGTGTCAGACCATCACACTGTTTCTGATCCACCAAAGTCAACGAACTCCATCAGCTTGAGGCCAGACATCAGATTTTCTGCTGGAAGTGTGTGGCAAGCCCAGTCCGGGTTCAGCTGAGCAGCCTGCAGGTTTCCCAGCTCACTTCAGTGTCAGATTACGATTACAAGAGGCAGGAACAGGCACTGAGCAAAGGCACCTCAAGCAGAAAACAAAAAGCTACGAATGCCACGATTACATACAGGTCATTGGTCATTTTCTCAAGTGCAGAGGGGCCATTGGTGTGAGCCAAATCCTGTGCAGATGATCTTGCTGCAGGAGAAGCAAAGCCTCCGCTACAAGTAGAGCTAGGTGGTGGTCTTTGAAGGCAATAAAGGTAGGGCTGGTTTGTAGAAGGGGCTAATAATAAGCAGCATGTTGGCTTGACTCCACGTTTAGGATCATTGACTTAAGCCTGGATCAGCCTTTATGAGATTTGGCACAGTTGCATGCAGTGCTATGAGGCGCACAGCTGGGACAGACTACCTGCACCAAAAACTAATGCTCTTCATCTGTGTTTTGCTGCTGCAACTTACACTGTGTCCAGGAGCAGGAGACACATCTACAGAGTTGTATGTTTAAGAGATAAATGAAGAAAATACAACAAAACATAGAATGTTCTTACATTAAGCTCTAGAAATGACCTCTAACTTAGGAATTACAAGCTGGACAAGAGAAATTGAGATGCTTACAATGCCAAATGTGCACCATTTATATATTTAACCCTACACCAAAGCTTATCTTTTGCTTTAATTAAAAAATGAACTGAAGGCAGTAATGCAGCAATCATTTGAGTGCAAGGCAACAGGAGAAAATGGTAATGCAGGAACAATTCCTCTCCTCCTGTGGCTGGACTTCGCTTGTATTTTATTCTCTATCAGTAACTCAGCAACCCAGCTCTAATAAAATCTGACACTTTCCCTTTGCATGGTAACACATTTGAGCTCTTCAGAGGGTGAAGGGGGAAATAATATTGCATTGATGTTTTTTATTAATGATTATTAATCATTAACTGATTTTCCACCAGCCTGACTCAGTCTTGATGAAAATACACAAACACAGGGATATTCTGAGACCTTTATTTAGATAAATAATTAGGTGCTGTCTGGTTAAAGATTGCACATTTGGGACCCATAGCAATTATCCTCCCTTTCTCCCTCTCCCCAAAGGATGTTCACAGAGAGAAAGATATATGAGGGTGAATGTTTTGTGTTTTAAATCTTTATACTAATGGATAACCAAGACTTAAAACTATCCAAACGTATTCACCTCAAATAATTACATTTTAGAACCATAAATTGAAGATGAAAAATTATTTTCAAAATATTTGACACTGATTTACATGAATCATGATTAATAAAAAATGTCAATAGGCATTTTATATTCTCTTCCTTTTAAGTAGCTGCTTATTTTGTCACTGTCCTTTTGACACACTTCTAGGGAAGTGTGAACACACAGTATTAGGAGTGACCACGACTAGATACCACATTACGTTTTCCAGCGACACCAAAGTTCTTCCTAAGATTCAGCTCTGAGACACCAAACCAAAAGCTGTGCTGACCAGCTTATTTTGCTTCCAAGTATCTGAGGGATACAGCAAAGCAATATTTTTGTGAAACTTTATCCCTTACTGTCAGCATTCTTGTCTTCACAGGGAATTTTACAGACTTTATCAACTGCACAGTGTCAGTAACTGCAGCCAATGCATAGGCGCTGCTTTTATCTGATCTTCTCTGATGAACTAAGCCAATTCCCTCTAGAATGTGGAACAACTCAGGAGTGAGTTTTTTTTGAGCTACGTCACGCCCTTTCTCTCCTAAGCAATGATGCGCCAAAAGTTGCTTTTGTTGTACCATAGTTTCATATGCTCGCATTTACACTTTGAGACTTTTCCCCCCTCTTTTACCCAGAAACAGCAGTTCCATCCCAATCCCAGCCGCACTGAGCGCTGCCGCCGACGCCAGAGGAGCCGCACCCCAGGGCTCTCCAATTACCGCTCTCCAAATAACCAGGGCCAGAAAGCTCCCGTTTTCCCCAAATCCACGTTCCGAGAACCGCAGCAGCCAAGCGCCCGAGCTGCGACTCCACAAAAGTGGCGTTTACTCCGCAAGCCAGGACCGATCCGGGCAGCGAGGATCCCATTCCGCGCTTCCCGTGCCCAGCCCGCTGTCCTCACCTGTGCGCATCCCGCTCCTCCCGCACCCATCCTGATTCCCTCAGCTGTGCCCATCCTGCTCCCCTCACCTGTGCGCATCCCGTTGCTCCCTTGCCCATCCTGCTCCCCTCACCTGTGCGCATCCCGTTCCTCCCGTGCCCATCCTGCTCCCCTCACCTGTGCGCATCCCGTTCCCCCCGTGCCCATCCTGTTCCCCTCACCTGTGCCCATCCCGTTCCTCGTGCCCATCCTGCTCCCCTCACCTGTGCCCATCCCGTTCCTCGTGCCCATCCTGCTCCCCTCACCTGTGCCCATCCCGTTCCTCGTGCCCATCCTGCTCCCCTCACCTGTGCCCAGCCCGCTCCTCACCTGCCTGGCGGGGTCCCGCGGGCTCGGCGCTGCCTCCAGGGATGCGCCGCGGCGGGGCGCGGGGTGCATGGCCGGGGCAGGCTCAGCGCAGCGCCCGGCCCCGCCGGCTTTATGCAGGGGCGAGAGCCGCCCCTGACCGAGGGGAGGGATGCAGGGAGGCGGGGGAAGCGCTGCCCGGCCCAGCCGGGAAAGGGGCGCGTTGACCCTCGCCACGATGTTCGCTCAGTTTGCGGAGCGGCGATGCTCGGACGCAGCCGCCGCCCGCTCCTCGGGGAAACCCGCACAAGAAGAAGCCCTTTGCCCCCTGAGTTCCACCTCCTCGGTCATCCGGACAGGGTGACTCAAGAGGGGTCACAGGAGAACGACTTTTTGAGGGTAACTCTGGGGGTTTTTCTGTTAACATAAATTTGCACGCCACGGGGCTGAGGGGAGCGAGCGTTTGGATGGAGCGGCTCTTCCTCCGTCGTGTCCACACAGGCGCTTCCGAACACTTGTGCAGTCCCTGTAAAACGCTCTGTATGCTGCCTGTGGGAAAGGGAAGGCAAGCTGCAAGAGAAGGGAGAGGTGGTGAGGGCTGGGCCTGTAGCAGAGGGGCTCTGAGCAAAGTGGCCTCCAAGGCTACCGGGGACTCAGCAGTGATGGACACCCCTAAATTCTCGACAGCAGGTAGTGCAGGTTGTAGTCTCAAGGACAAACACGGTGGGCAGATGTATTGAGCTCTTCACTAAATGCATTTCTGCTGTGAAAATAAATTGCAGTGTATTACTTCTTTTTGCAAAATGTCCCGTGCATACAGGAAGAATAACTACATTAGCAGAAAGCGACATCTGTTTGTGTTGTTTATGCTGTAATTTATTTTCTGCATACATCTAGATGTGTTTATAATATAAAAACTCATGGTTTTTTGGACTTCAATAATCCCAGTCCTCACAGTCTCCTCTCAGGTCAGACTTGGCAACACTAAGATAAGGGGATTTTGGTCCACAGCAGGAGAAGCCAAAACGTTTCCCAGGAGCATAATCCCTTGGAGGCGTTAGGGGTCTCTTGGGGAGGAGAGAGTGATTATTTTCTATTTGAGCTGTCCAAAACAAAAAACTCTGATCCTTTTTTTATGTGTTTTTTTTTTTTTCAAATGAACCTTTCAAAGAAATACTCAAAATCAGCAGCAACTAGTTTCACTCTAATATACTCAAGTGTCTGAAAAAATCCCCGGTATCTTTCTCTTCAGTGCCTCAAAAGATTTCAAGCCTGAAACCTTGATTTCAGCTAGATCTCTTAGTCACTGGTGTAACACACCTGGTAAATCATATTGATGAAGCCAATATGCAGGGTGACACCTAAGCCAGGCAGGCACAGTCACAGTTGCACCAAAATCTGCGATGATATCAGGGTCTTCTTTCTTCTTATAAGGCACTGACTGAACTTCAAACAGTCCTGTTTCTAAGAGGACTGAGGGTGACCAGCTCAGCCCTTCAGACACAGCGCGGGACTGGAAGAACACGGCTGTGAATGATCACATAGCTGGAAAAATCTTTTTTTTTCCCAGTTTGCTAATGGGACATATTTCATCATCAGATGCTTCAATTTTCCCTGCATAAAGAAAATGCAGTATTTATCAATATATGTCTTATCTCTACAGCAGGCATTTCACTTCCTACCTGAAGAATAGATATCCCCATCAAATGAGCTGACTCAGAAAGCAAACAGTTTGTAGGATCTTTACCCAGACTCCTAAGTGTGTGAGAGCCTGGTGTTAATAATAAATCTGTAAACATGGGCATAGTAAGACACTTATGATAGAATATGACTAATCTGTCAATTTTCTCTAACTCAAATGACGCCGTAATAATGGGGAACCCATGGGCAGCTTGACCTATAACTGCTGAAATAATGGGAATGAGGTCAGGAAATTTAACCTAATATAAAATTTGTTAGTTACATAGTGAAATAACTGGGGTGCCCCGAGTTTTGGGGATCAGATTAAAGCTGATTCACTGGTTTAGTAAGAAGTGCTTGCTCACCACAGCCAATGCCCCGTGGTCTGAAAGGGCAGAACCACAAAGCATGAACGGACTCGATTCCAGCCTGTTTCCACTGGGTGCTTGCTGGAGCCTGCCCTGCTCCTCTCTGCACAGGGTTTCCAGCTCCTAGGAAGCTGTGGATGGCTTTATAGGAGAACCACTTATAAGGTTTTGTCCAAAACCTAAATCTTCACAGTTCTAGGATTGCAGGGTTTTGGAAAACCCTCACTCTGTCACTAGCACAGCTGCTGCTTTGTGTTTTCACACACAGGGAAAAATTTCTACCTTTTCACAAAAGGTAGAAAAAAGCTACTAAGAAGCTTTTAAAAGCTGGTAGCATATTCTACCATTTAAGAATATGTTTGGCTTGGGCCCCTCACCAAAGAATAGAGCAATATTCTTGCACAGCAGTCAGGTATGGAGCACGACACAAACAGGGCAGCAAAATGCACAGGAGCTACCCTGCTCATCCTGGCAGGAGGTGGCACAAGCAAACAGTGACCCTGGAAAGGTCTGAAATGTGACCTCGTTGGTCTGCAGGAGCACCCAGGCAAAGAGAGGCCAAAAGTTTTCAGTGGGGTGTCAGAAATCTAGGCAGACCCTGAGGTGTGAAGGAACTGTGAAGGACAGAGACAACTGAAGCATCAAAACCATAGGGAGAGAGGCCTGCCCTCATGCCAGGGGAGATAAGGCAATACAGTGATTTGTTTTTCTCTAAAGCCTACAGGAGATTTCTCACATATAGCCTCTCATGCAGACAAAGCCCTCCAGATAATCAGCACCTGAGGATGGAGCACAGGTCGGACCCTGCTCAAAAGTGGGTCAAGCTGATCACATTTTGCAGGATGGGGCTTTGCCATGTGCAGCTGCCACAATACCTCGCTCACTGGCACAAAGCAACCACGGCAGCACTCACGGTGGAGGCTACTGGAGTGGCTTTCAATTACGTTTTCCCTCATAATTCCTCATTAAATGAATTCTCCTCCACCGCACTCAGATCCAAGTGATAGGGTGGTGTCAGACTGAGGTCCAGTGTTTTCTCAGTCCTTTGCTGGAGTAGCTCCAGGAGCACCAAGCAGCTCCAGAAGAGACCACGAGTCTATTCCTCCTTCCCATCTGCTAGCTCAGAGGTGACGCTGCTCTAGTTTTCAGAGAGTTTGTGTTTTGTTCTTCAAAGCAGAAACTTGGCAGCAAAGTTGGCAATCAAGCAGTGGTTCTGACACTTGGGGGTACACATTTGTAGATAAATGCTCTGGTGATTTTTGGGCTGAGAAGTATCATAATCAAGCTGTCACAGCTGTCACACAGCAGATCTTCCCCTCCCTAGAGAGCTACACAGAAAAGGGGTGCTTTTTGCTCTCTGAAACACAACATAAACTTCTGCCCTACCTCTCCTCTTCCACTCTGAGACAGTTTGCTCTCCGTGGGTCAAATACATAGGGACTCAACTAACCTGGCACATCTTCCCAGACATGGCACAAGTCTTGTATTTACCAACACTCCGAGGAAGGTGGCTTGGGAGGGGAAAAGAAAGTGGAAAAAAGAAAAATCAGTACAGTACAGGGGTTCCACACTGGGGGAGAGATAAAGTCAGAGGATGATTTTGTTGAAATGGTGAGGCAAGAACCATGGAAAAGCAGGTTGAGAACATTCTGTAAGGATTTTAATCTTCTGCTGAAATACAAGATTATCTACCTGAATGCAGCAAGACTGAAGGAGAGAATCAATCAGCACTAAAGTCTTCTCAATCCCATCAAGGTCATCAGTGGGAATTACCTGATCTCCCCACGTGATAGGACAAAGTGCTCTGATCTCCAATAAGGCAATTTCACAACATCACTTCTGAGGTATAAACCTCCTTGGACTTTATTTGGTCCAGGCACCTGCCTTTCCAAGCAGGACCATTTGTCTGGTGCAAAGGGGCCACTTGAAACTTTTCCAGAAAAAAGTATGAAGTGGTAACTCCCTGAACAAAACAGGTTTAATACGACTTAGTACCAAGTCTGCTCTAATCATAATTACTTTCTCCAGAGCACACAACTGAAAATTCTAATCACAGCCCTCTGCTTTTCTGTTAATTAACTGCTGCAGACAAGTCAGGCCTTAAGAATCTCATGGCACTTAGACAAGCACTGTGGAAGTTACAGGGAAGAGTGAAGATGAACATCATGCAGGCCTCTGCACAGTTTGTTTTCCAGTATAAGTTTTATGGATCTTCCTCATATTTTGATTGAATTTTTTCAATGCCCTTTTATACTGATGCCCAAAAAACTGCTGGTCTGAAAGTCTGGCTTGTTTTCTTCTACTGATTTTTAATATTTATAAAACATTATTGTCACAACACCTAAGCAACAGCATTCACTTCCAATCACTTTCTAACCTTTGTTGTCTCAACCTTTGACTTCTCTCACCTAAATGAGATAACAAGTCATTGTGGCATTCACCTAAATGCAGGGAGTTGAAAAGCTCCAAATCCAAAGCCTTTCAAATCTTCAAAGAAATGCATGGATCTGAAATCCTTGTCTTTCTACAGAGAATTCTTCCATTTTCTCCCTCCTTCAGCGAACCACAGCTCTCCCAAGAAACACTTTCCAAAGCAATTCATGCAGCCTTTCACCAGCACGAGGCTGTGACAGGGTCACACCCTGAACTCAGAGTAACCTCCAAGAAATGCCTGGACATCTCAGTCCCTGAGAAGGGAGCCACATCCCCACAAGGGTGGTTTAGCAATCAGATAACGATTCATGCCACTGCATAGTTGTAGATTAATGAAGCATTTAATTCATAACCAGTTAATATGTGACAAAAGGAAAAGAGGGATTTAAATTGTGCAATTATTTAAAACATTTACAAGTATCTTTTTCCAATGAAAAGTGCAAGAACCAATGAGGTAAATTATCCTCTCATCATGACTCAGCCAGCTGTAGTATCAACAGCCTTCAAGCACACTTATTTTGAAAAGCCAGAGCTGCTGTGTAAACCTACTGAAGTACATCCAGCCAACAGACCATTCACTGTTTGTATGTTTGCTTTGGACTGTTTAAAGAAGTAATATTAGCCCTTTCATCTGAAGCAGGAAATATTTTTCATTTCATGAAAGCTAAATAAAATCACGAGTGGCATGAGTTACGTGCTGCTCTGAGCAAACAAGGTGTGTTTTTCCTAAAAACATCTTTGTAAACTCTTTACAAAAGGTTAGTTTAGATGCTGCTGGGACAATGGACAAACCAGGCTCTGATTTGTTTTCTCTAGTGAAAACAATATCACAACATTAATATTAATCAGCTACATTTCAAACCAAAGTGTAGTCTGGCTGGGAACCAAAGTCCTGAAAGAGCTCTTTGCTCCAATTACTCTGGAGTTACCGGGTACTGAAGTGTCAATTACAACTTTCTTATATTTCCTTATCTGTTCAGGGTTGGTCAAGTCCCCTCAAGTTAAACGTGATCCCTCACCAACCACCAAACAGAGCAAACAGGACTTAGTCCAGCCAGAACCATCAACCAGGGATGGGGAAAATCAAGCGGAAAAGCTCAGCAAACTGATCTGCCTGCTGCCTGGGAATGCAGCGCAGCCTGGAGAGAACAAGGAAATATCTCACTGAGCCCTGCAGATACTGCTGTGCTCAGGCTTGCACCCCAATCCCTGTAGCTCAGACAGGGCTGAAGGGGAGGCTCACAGCTGGTTTCACAGCAGTCTGCACTGCACCAGACCCAGCCACCAGCCCCAGAGGCCTGGCAAGGGTAGGAAGGCTGAGAGGCTGCTCAGTGCTGATGGCTCTGGCACCAGGGACAAGGTGCAAAATGCCCAACCAGAAAATGAGAGACAAAGCACACAAAAAGAGAAGCCTGTGAGAGAGCCTAAGGCAACCTCAGCCACCACCACTGAAAACAGCCCCTCATGGCATTCAGGGATTACTTCTGACCAGGTCCTGGTACTTCTCCATCCCTTAAGCACGAAGTGTAGTAGAGGTGGACTCCATCCATTGATGAACCACCCTGTTACCATTATTTCTGCTACATTATCGTTACAAAACCTCAGGAATTATCGAGTGCTTTCACATCACAGACAAACACAAAGCAAAATAGTCGAATGCATAAATAAGCCTGCTGATAAGAGCAGTCACAGAGGGTTTGTTAACCTCAGCCTGTTGGCCTAATTAGTAGAACAGCAGCACATTGTGTATTCATAGTGAGGTGGAGGAGCGGACAGAGGAGAAGGCTTTGTACTCGCTAATGATATGAGTAAGCAGAGCTCAGAAAGCGATTCAGCAGACTTTGATCCACTCAGGAAAGAGAACAAGAGCCCTCCAGGTACTTCTGACACGGCCTCACCATGGTCCTGCGCCAGTAACCAGCCTCTGCCGTATCCACATTCATTTAGAAAGCGTGTCCAGTATTAGATTTGCTGAATGTGAGAAGCAGGCAGACTATATGCCATGTGTTTCACACACCCTAAACATAGCCAGGCCAAGGGAAATGAAGAGATGACTCCAAGGCACAAACAATCACGGAAGACATCGGGTTTGCCTGTTAGAGCAGGTTTTTGGTGCTGAGGATGATCAGCCTTTCTGAAACAGAGGACATGGTCAGATTGCTCATTCCCAGCCAGTCTGTTAAAGTCCCTCAGGGCTTCACACCAAAGTGAGCTCAGAGGACCATTCTCTGTTCACAGATTTCAGACACCTCCCATCCACTGAACTCCTGAAATCACACAGGAAACAGATGACAGAGGGCAGCCTCTGGTCTAGACACTGGTCATTGACCAGCATGAACAACATAAATTAAATCACAGTCACTTTTTGCTCCAGGGATGAAAACCAGCAATATAAACCCATCAATTCACAGCAGTAACTTTAAACACACTGGCAACTGTA
Source organism: Tichodroma muraria (assembly GCA_013390105.1). Classification (NCBI taxonomy): domain Eukaryota; kingdom Metazoa; phylum Chordata; class Aves; order Passeriformes; family Sittidae; genus Tichodroma; species Tichodroma muraria. Next base: position 9,333 of record WAAG01071612.1, on the reverse strand, counting down.
AAATGTCCAGCCTCAGAGCTGTGAAATACATCATCATTTCCAAGACTGGCAAAAACTGTTCATCTTTCTGTGTTCTCATGACAGATGTTTTTTCCTCTCTGAATTTCTTTTATCTTATTAGATTTTAGATCCCATTATAGTTAGGACAATTTTGTATTGGGGCAAAATTAATTAGTTTGGATCAAAGTAAGGCTCCTTGAAATGTAACACTAATGAGTCTCATCTGCCTGATTAGAGAGCTTTGCTTTTAGGAACACTAGGTACAAAATTTTATTTTAGAGAAATAAAATATTATGAGATTATTTAAGGTTGAAAGCATCAGCTAAACAGTAATCAGGATCATGGATAAAATATTAGGGTGGCAAACTGTGAGCAGACTTACAATTGACAAGAGGATGCAAGTGTAGACCAAAACTGGCTAATGAGGATTTGTCAAAGAGGTGCAAGCAGAGCTCAGTGCAATTCACAACAATATATTTAGTGAACTGACACTGTGCCTCTCATCTATTCACAATTCTTTTCACCTATTCACATGCTTAGGGACTAAATGGAAAAGACGGATTGGAAAAGACAGTAACAATTTTTAGAAAGAAAAGGTGGGAAAAAGGTTCATTCTGGATGAGTCAAACTAATCTTTAATATCTGGCAAACTACCTGGACAGAATATTTTCTTATTTTTAAATCTCATTTTACTCAAGAAAAGTGTTAATCAATGTTGGCTTTGATTGATGTGAGAATTACTCCAGAGAACAAAGGGGGTTAAATAGATTGGGTATTTCTCTTTTTTATTAACCTTCTTCACCCTACCCACTTTCTCTTATCCCGTTAGTACAAACAATTTAAAAAATACAGTTTAGAATTAACTTCCCAAAAGACAGGGGCAAATACACCAGAAAAACCACATGGTAAATGTAGTTATCAGAGATTTTCTGGTAAATTTGGCATCGCACACCATAAATGACATCTGCACAGCCACGTGCTGGGTCATTTGTGAGTGTCAAACACAGGACATAAGCACATGCAGTAGAATATAAGGGAACTGCCTTCCCCAAAGTGCCATCTCCCTCCACAAACCTCTCGAGCACAGAAACAAGAGTAGGAATGAAGGTGTGGTGCTTGGAAAGGGCAGGTCCCAGATGCTGGCAGAAAGAGCTCTGTGTGAGAGGAGGCAGGAAGCCCACAACTGGACAAGGATATGCTTTTACACAATGTCTGTGGGCAAAGAAACCACTGTAAATTTGTGAGTGTGTTCTCAAAGCCATCCAGTCAGGTGCTGAGCAGTACAACTGAGCAGGCACCACCTCTGGCTAGTGGAAAACCATCCAGACCTGCTGTGGAATCACATCAAAGCACCAAGGGCTTGCACAGCTTTAGGCAGTTACACAAAAAGCCTTTGGATAAACCACGAACTGAATTCAAACCTCTTTTAACTCTTTCCTCTGTTATGATAAGGTTTCAACTCAAACATTACCACTTTTTGTCAAAATTACCTTGACCTGCAACAGGCAACACTGAAACGATGCTTTTATCCTTTTGCAACCTAATGCTGGAATTCAAATTTTAAAAAACTCATTTCAAACAATCCATGTTTCATCTTCTTCTGATGCCATGCATACTGCACCTGTGCATAATATTCCTCCTGCCAGCCTTCTGCATTACCAACAACAACAAAGCCCACTAAAGCGCCTGCTCCTCACAAGCTTTTTGTTATCTCGCGGAAGAAGCAAAAGGGCCCAGAGCATGTGTGGGAAGGAAAGACCTTTGTTTAATTTAATTATATTTACTTCTTTCAGGTCTAAGTAAACTCAGGGATCAGCAGAGCAGAACCAGTTAATTAAATCATGACAGCATTTCCTTTACCCTGCGTGGGGAATTACATCATGCTGCGTCACATTCAGCAGGTTCTTCCAACAAAGCACCCTCAACCTTTACACTGCAGACAAGATGCAGTCTGCCTCCCAGATGGCACTGCAGTATTAAGAGCTCTTCTAGTGCAAAAGCTGACAGCTGTGGAGTAGCACTATGGTTATTTTCAGTACTTCCATCATGGGGGTTGACACCAGATCTGTTGGTTGAAGTTACTGGTAATGCTGCAATGAAAGATCTGTTTCTGATCCTTGTGTTCATCACTGAGTGCTGGACAAGATGCAAGCGAGCAGGGTGGCTCAAAAGCACGTGTGCACAGACACACTGCTGGGTGCTGTCCCTACCCACCCGCTCTGGTATCCAGAAAGCCTGGAGAAGCAGGAAAGCTGCAAGAAGCTTTCTTCTCAGGGTTACTCCTGGCGGCTCTTGCTTGTGTCCATAGGCACATGGACTGTGAGCAGTCCTGAAGAACTCAGTGCCAGTATATTTTGCATCTATCTGCCATCTTCTTTTAAGAGTTGTGAGAACCTCTCCAATACGGGAAGGAGGAATAGGACAAGTCTTCCTTCCGTTTGGGCTTGGGACTTTGCCATGAGAGCAGCTCACACTACACAGTGCCAATACATTTATGTCTCTCAAAGATCTTCCTTGGACCTATATCATTTGTCAGCTCATAGGTAATTTCCTGTGTTTGTTTTTGTCTACTCATAAATGTCTTCTATCTACTAACCTCACAAAACCAGACTCCTCCCTTGCTTCCATGTTTTCTCCATTTATTTTTCTCTTTCCTATTATTCCAGCCTTTTTTGTCCACTACTGCTCTTCCTTCCATTCAGCCATTGTAATGGCTCCGATGTCCCAAAGGACAAAATGGAGTAATGTTGCAGATTTTTTTATTTCCATCTAATCTGAAGTGTTTGTCCTTCTTTTCTATTCTCTTAATTTATTAAATCAAAATCTTTACTAATCAGGCTGGCATAAACTCAAAATGTCTTCCCATGGTTCCTGTGTCCAGCCTTCCCACCTGACTAATGAGGAAACTCTCTGATGTTGAATAAAAGAGTTTGTGCACTACAAAGAAGTTTTAATGGAAGATGAAACCTTCTGACATCACTGGCTAATTATAATGCAGCACTGTGGCTGTATTTCAAGGCAGGATAAAAGTGTGCACATATTTCCTGTGTGCTTCAATATCCTTCTATTGACAGAAGATAGGGCAACTGGTCTACTGCTGGAGGCCAGGAAATTATTTTTCTGATTTCATTGGAATAATTGACAAAAGCATTTCCTTTCTAGGTAAGGTTAACAGATGGCTTGTTAAAGTTACATCTTCTTTAAACAGAGCTGTCACCAAAAATTATATACATGACAACAAAAATAATATTGATACAAACTCACTGCAAAATTAAAATGAAGTTTGCATAACCTAAAGCACTGAATAAATAACCACCACTATTGCAACACAGAATAACAAGGTGCATTTGCTTTTCTAAGATTTCCTTGGGAATTGGATGAAGGGACATAAATTGGGGAAGTGTCAACATGGGACTTAAGTTACCATGGGCACAAAGATGCAGGCAGACACTGCCTGTGCCAGGAGCAGGCTGCAGGCTGCTGCAGACCAGCGGGCAACACAAACAGCAGCCCTGCAGGACTCTGCTTTCACATCTTGCCTCTCTCATGCTCAAGACCTGTGTCAGGCAAGGGATTGCACCACCTGACTCTGCCTCACCTCCATCATGATCTAGCTCCCTGATGCCTCACCCACTCAGCAAAAAACAAGGGGGGAGAGCGGGTGAAGTAAAAATAGAAATTTTAAAAATCCAGCAATACTCATTAGACTACCTGCTGTGGTTTTTAAAAGCTCATGTTCACCTTAAGCTTGTCTCATTTCCATAAGAGCAGGAGAAACTGCAAAGGAAATTCAGCTTTGAAAACAGAAAATGTAATCAGTGTTAGACTTTTGATAAATGACTGCACATCAGCTATTCCACCTGGACAGATCTAGAATACTAATGTAATTACTGATATGTAATACCTTTCTCCTTCAACATCAAACTTATTATTTATCCTCTTTGTCAGGATTCTTCCAGGTTTTTCCCTGTTTTCCTTCTTCCTCCAGTATCTCTTTTTCATCCTTTTTCTTCCTCTACTATTACTGTCTTCTCTTCACAGCCTCCTACCACAGTTACCTTGTCTTTGCAAGCTCTTTAACAGTAGCCTTTGTATGAAATTCAGCTCTCAGACTTTACTGAGCCATCACTAAGACATGCAGCTCACATGCAATGATGTGGGGGAAGGAAAAATGGAGCCCCATGGGTTTTCCCTGGGTTCATTCATTTTCTGCACAGTAACAACTCAGAAGCAAACCCGTTCTCTTACCCATCTTAGATGTCAGCTCCCTGCGTTATAAAACCGGGTTTCTTTTTGCAAAAGTGAATCAGGGAGGGACATAAAAGGAGGTGCAGGAGCAGTATTTCCCATTGCAGAACCTCTGTCAATAGCTGTTGGCAATAACCTGGTTCGTTTTGCCATGCTGGTGATGCCAGGTTCGCTCAGCTCACGCCCCATCGGCTCTGACTGAGGGGCTTCGCTCACTGCGGGGCTGAGGCACGTGGCTGCCTGGGCTTGCCTTCACATGAAGGGGTTTTAGGAAATTGTATAACATCACAGCAGACTGGTCCTTGCCCCAGGTGTATCACGTTCTTCCTTTCTCACTGACTTAGGCAGAGCGCATGAATTTCATCATCATCGCCAACAAAATGAAAAGTAAACGGCGAGCACTGAAAAAGGACATTTAATTTTGAGGGGGAAATAAAAGGATACATTAGGGAACTGCTGTGACCAAAAGATTCTGCTCTAGAAAAAAAAAAAGCAAATTCTTCAGTGAAAAATAAAAGAGAGACTGCTGCTTTTGTAATTGCCAGTAGCAGCCAAAATAAATGTAGTGAGAAAGAACACAGATTTTCCAGGCAAACAAAACTACTGTAACACCTCCATACCTTATAATGCCAATATAATAAACTATGAAGATACTTCACTTAGAAATAAAGATTTTATCTTATTATTTCTTTTGGATTCAGCTCAGTTTCAGTGACAGGTGTTTATAACAGGGCAGTTTCATCTTACAAAGGACTCACCACAGTACTTAGACAAAATATGAACTAAAATAGTAGTAACAGAAAATTAGCAAGCAGAGTGACATGGATACGGAGAAGCACAGAACAGAGCTTTTTAAGTTTCATGGTTTAGCCCACCAGAAAGAACAAATTTGCATCATGAATATTGGGCAAGATTTAGGATATCAGCAACCGCCTCCTTGCACAGACAAAGGGCAGATAAAGCATTCCAATGCCACTGGGTTTTTTCCCACATCTCAAATTTCTTTGGTTTTGTGGTGTTTTGTCCCACCAGGAAAAAGTTACAGTGTGGGATAAAGATGCCAAATGTGCATAAAAGTCGAGCCAACAGAATGTTAGAATCCTATCTTTGAATGAAATTATTATATGGATCTATTAAGACTAATTTAAAATAAGGCCTTCCAGTCTGCTTTCTGCCTCAATTTTCTGACTGTTCTCATGCCACAAGTCACACCCAGCTCTGTCCAAGCAGCATGGAGTTCCTGCTGCTTTAATTTTCAATGCTTCAGATACCCACTTTTGTTCAGAGTTCTGCACAGAGCAGCAACAAGTACTTCTCTTTTCTCCCCAAAGGAGGATGTTCTGGAGTTAATCAGATCTTTGGTGTGGAAGAGAGCTGCTCACCTGCTTGTAGACAGATAACCATTCTGAATCAACTGGCCTAGAGACCTCAGGGTTGCCAGCGGGTGTCAAAACACGTCTAGGAGGGAATTAAAAAAAACACCAAACCCAAACCACAAACATCTCCCAAACCCTCCCTGCCCCTCCCCAGAAAAAACCCAACCCCTCCAAAACCCCAAACACATGATGCTCATGAAGCACAGGCCAAGGGAGGTCCCTGCTGGCAGGAGGATGAAATACGTGCGCACCAGTTCCAAACACATCATCCACCTACTCCCACAAATCATTTCTTCCCTCTCTGAACCCCACAAACACGGCACAGTTACCTTGCATTCACCCTGGCACCAGCCTCTCGCTCCCCAAGGCAGCGCCGCACCCACCGCGCAGGGGCAAAGAGGGAATCCCAGTCTCCAGTTCACCGTGGTTACCAAGGATAAAAATTCCCAGCATACCTGAACTATCATTCTGTTGAAGCAAGGCTGACCACTCCCGCAGCTCCTTCTGTTGCAGATGAGCAGGAGGATGGGACCCACCCGGGTTCCCACATGACATCAGTCATTTTTTCTGTCGCATGACAGGCACCAGGTATCAGTAACGCTTAACAGTTTATCAGCCAACACTGGATATTGGTGTATTGAAAGGGAGAAGGAACAAAATAAAACAACAGATCTTGTCTCAGCTTTTTTTTCTATACTACATTACATGGCTACTGCAGAATTTCAACTAAGACATATTTCAGGAGATGCACACCAGAAATAATTCTTCACTATGGTGGAAGGCACTTATGATACAGCTGGGGACAAATTAAGCTCAAAAAATGTTTATGGGATGAGATACACGCTAACTTCAGATCATAAAAACAACTATGCAAAAAAAGCAAGAGTTAAAATAAATAATCAAGGAAAACATCTTTTGCAGCACACAGACGTTATGAAGAGGTTTGATTTTCCTCTTACAATTGACACACTTAAGAGTAATAGAAATTTCCAGTGTCTCAGAAAACAAATTTAATTGACACTAGAATGAAAGAAAACATACAGTTGTCTTTTTTTTTAAAAAGAAGCTTTATTACAAATCTGTAGGTTTAAGAAAATACCCCAAAACTGTCAAAGTAGTATGAAAAATGCTGTCATCTGATTCACAGTCACCCGTTTTCTACAACAAACATAGCATACAAAAATTGATATAAACCACGGCAATTCTTTTTGGCGACACAAGTCAGGTATTTGCAATTCCAAATTCCCTGCTGACAACTAAGATGCTGCTGGCAGGGCAATGCTTGAATTGCACTGGTTTTGAAAACTGGAGGTTGGGATGGAAAGGTTATATATACATAAACACATACTGTATTTTACCACATGTCCAGGTTACTCTGGTAACACAACATGGCCAACACAACACTAAAGTCTGTAAAACATGGAGAGGGGAATGTGTGTATGTGACATTTAATTATTCTCTATGCTCTGGTTCCCATTTGCTTTTACATCTCAAATCTAATAAAGGCCAATTGTTTTCCACTCTCGTTTACAGAAACAGTGAAGTTGATGTGCTGCTGTGCTGTCTCTTCAGACTCAGAACGTGCCAGGTGCACTGCATGCAGACACAGGATCTAGAAATGTAATGCAGTTAAAATATCATGTAATTGAAGCGGGAGTTTCAGGAGACTGTACACTGAATTTCCTGCAAGTGACCTAACACCCTAAGCTCCCCCCTGGAAAACATGGCATTTCCCATGCCATTCTGAGATAATTCATACAGCAAATCAAGAAGGAAAGAACTGATATGTTACACTTCCACACTGAAGCACAGACTGCTGCAAAAACCCCAAAAGGTCTGCAAGTTACCAGGGATTGAATCCAAAGCTGCCCTGCAAATCTTAACTGTGGGTAGTTACCTACAATGACTGGAAGCTGCAGCACAGACCATTGGTAAAAATATTCTCAAATCCTTTGAGCTGCACCAGGACCGAGACACCACAGCCCAGAGCTGCAGTGAAGATGAGGCTTCAGTAGAAGTAGTGTGATGATTTGAAAGGAGCAGAATGAAACGTTTCTGTTACAGTACCTGCTCAAGGTGTTGACATGATCTAAAAAAAATCCCCAAACAACTCTATAATTTAACTGTTTTTATCAGATGCTTGAAGGGGATTTCTATTGAGCAATCCTCCTTTTGCCAACAGCAACTTGAAAGAAACAAGCACCACACTAAAGAACTACTCAGTGCATTTCATTAATTTTGCTGTTTCAACTTCAATTGAAAAGCACAGAATTGAGAGTTATTCAAAGAAAACTACTCTGCAGGAGAGCAATTAGAAATCAGCAGTCTCTCATTACCAGAGCAAACAGGATGGAAGATGCACAAGTGATTTACAGTCATTTCCTTCCCCTTGCAGACCAGGTTAACCTTAGGTTAACCAGGGCTACCTAGAACATTTCTTAAAAGCCACCTGCTGGTAAAGAGGTTGCCTCATTCTCCTGCATTTACTGAAAACGTGATTTCTGAAACACTGTAATGAAACAGTTGAAAATCTTTCACTCCAGAGACGGAAAATATTTCATGTACATTCTTAGGTGTGAACCTTCAGGCTCGGGAAACGTTTTTCTAGATTGTCAGCAAGTGTCTGATCAGCCTCACGCAGGACTTCAAGGAAACTCTCCACCTGGAAATGAAAAACACACACAAGGAGGAAAAAAAAAAACAAAACCAACCTGCTTGGAACACAGAATTCTTATACCGGCACAGGGGCTCTTTCTACCTCTGTACATTCCAAATAAGAGCAGTCAGCAGCAGCCACTGCAATGAGTAATGGAAAACGTCCCACAGTAGCTACCTTCCTCCTAAACCCCACAATTCCAGTTGGTCTAAATTTTGAAATAGAACCACTTTCATCAAACCCTTACTTTCTTGTTTAAAAGAAACACAGAAACTTTTCTCAGCCAGAGAAAAGCTCCCTATGAAAAATATTCAGAATAGTTCTTCTATAAAAATATACAGGACAGATTTTCAGCTAGGATAAATTTTCAGACATCCTTTCATGTCAGCACAGTTTGGCCCTGGCATCAGCTGATGATCTCAGCAAAGCTCTGGCTGAAGTATGGCAGAACAGAGGGGGTAAGACTGACTGGCACTGGATGGTGTTTTACCTGTGCCTGAGCAATTCTGTCCTGTTTGTACATCAGATTTGGGAAGGTCCTGCCACTGAAGGAGCATTATATCAGCTGTGTCACAGACCTTGTCACATACTCACCGAAGCAAAATACAGAGGTAAGAGGTTCTGAAAAGCACAGGAACATGTCTGTTCATTCAGGTGTCCCTGGTGCAGTCCTTCTAAGGTATTCTCCTGGAAAATCAGAAATATAACCAGCATGTCATGAATAGTTGTTAAAAGAACAAACTCAAAGCTGTGCACAGCATCTGAAGAATGCACTTTGTTCT
>WAAG01071555.1:658-13022 GCA_013390105.1 Tichodroma muraria | reverse complement strand
AAAAAAAAAAAAAAGCACATTATTTTGCTTTAGTGGCAAAACATAAGCTGTATGTGTGGAACCCACTATCATGCTGGACTAGCTCTTTCTTCACAGTCCCTTTGAGGCTAATTTTTCCATTTCCTGTCGCTACAGATTGCACTCTTGGAGGCAGTTTTAAATCAATGATGTCTTTGATGTTTTTCTTTCACCATGCCAGGAACATTCCCAGAATGACATTGATGCTCTCCCAGGCTGTCCAAATGTGTATTCATGGCAGGCTTCTGCTAAGCTGCTCTAACACTCTCCCACTCTGTTTGCTAGCTTGCCAGATGTGAATAAGCTCCAGTTAATTGAAAATACCAGATTTTGAATAGGTTGCAGTTAATTCAAAATGCAATGGCGGATATCAAAATATGATGTGGCTAAATTTTAACCATCGCATCTCTCTTCAGTGAAAATCAAATGACAGAAACATTTGTCATATGTTTTGAACTTTTTCTTCTTAGGCTTCCAGTGCCCTTAAATAAGAACATACAGAGGATCTTTCCAAAGAAAGCTGAATGCATCTGACACAACTCGGGGGTCAGGTAGATTAAATGGACTTTGTGTTTTTCAATGGCAGCTGAAAATGAAGTGCTAACATTGTGAATTGTTTTCTGATGCTGCTGTAGAGTTGCATGCTTACAGTTGGGAGGCATTAACTTTCTGTCTGTCACTCTAAGAGCTTTCTTTTGCTTGTGCCCTCTAGTATGTTAAGCTGGAATTTAGACTTTTTGCATAATTGTGCTCATGTGGTTATGGCAAAACCAATTTAGAACAAAGATTTTGTTTTGTTGTCACTGTTTGTAAATCATATACTTTACAGTATTTATATTCCATCCATTTGGAAGTTGAGTGAGGCTGTTTGCAAAACCTGGTATTAATACTTATACTACTGTACCTCGAGTAAAATATTTCTGTGGCTAGGATTTTGAATAGTCATGCTACATTAGAATTTCGGTATGTGCTAGAGCCATAGAAATTTCTGCCTTCCATGATGCTACTTCAATTAATAAAACAGCTATTCAGAAAAAGATTCTGTGAAGAATGTGGAAAAGCCTATGTTTTTCATTATAACTGAATGACTCCACTAATATCATATGATTCAAATAAAACCCCTGAGTTATCTATGTGATGGCAAAGAGGCTCCAGGCAGGAGGGTATGTGCTAAGGTAATACAGGTAGCTGAAAAGGACAAGAAGAGCTGAAGCTATTAGACCAACCAGGCTGATGTCAGTCCTAGACAGCAGGGTGAACATCAGAATGCTGATATGGGGTTGAATTCTTTTCAATTCAAAAGATGGGAATATGATTCAACCAGCCTTTATGGCTTGTGGATCTGTTTTCATTCCTCTGATAATATTACTTCATTAAAGCAATTGTTTACGTACCACAGAAACTGCCTTTCATAAAGCCCTGAACTGCATGTTACTGTGATTAGAAGTCAACACTATCTGATATTGATTAAGTGTAAATTAAATGGATTTAGACAGTTGGTAGCTGGTATACATCAAAGTGGTATTATGGAAGATTTATCACTGAATAGAAATATTTCAAATAGAATTTTGCAGAGATGAGTTACAGGTCAGCTATGAAATGCTGTTTTATAAATAACAGAGAAAGTAAATATAGAAGCAGTGTGAATAAAATTCATGGATGATATAAACCATGTAAAAATATTGAGAATTGAGTGACCAAGTTAAGCAATCTGAGTGTATTAAACTGGTAGGATGCAAGCAAAAGGTGAACTTAGATGTCAGGGTTCCTGCCCATAGAGAGTCTTGCATGAGAAACTGCAAGCTCTGTTCCTGTTGCTCACAGTTCTCCTGCTTGGAATGCTAGTTTGTCCAAGGAGAATGACACGCTGCTCTGCTTCTGGCACCTGAGGCAGCTTCCCTGTCTGGCTGCTGCTGCACACTGGGGCTGTCTGCAGTTATCCAGTCCTCCTGCAAGTGTGCTTATGGACCAGCAGAAGTGGGTCCCACAAGTCAAGACTGAGGTTTGCTATTGACTTCAAAATCATTTGTATCAGCAGATTATGAAAGTAATATTTTGAGGTCTTAAGTTATTCTTCACTGTTAGTTGTAATTTATTTACCAATAAAAAGCCTAAAGAAGAGCAAGAGAACAAAAAAGTTTCCTATTATGTAGAATTCCTTATGGAAAACTGAGTCTACAGAGATTACAGTGGTTGCACAAGTTGAGTGGGTGAAAAAGGAACTTTGAGCTGAAGGTTGGTACCTATTTTTCAGGATTCATGTGAGTTAAAGATGATGTATTATAAAATTAAGATATCTGAATTTTTGACATCTATAGCATTAATAAGTTGTGTGTGAATATCCAGAACTACATATATGTTTATCTTCCTGTTTTCTCTCTGTCTGGTACCAACTTTTACAAAGAAGAGAAGGAATTTAAAAAAATTCAGGCCAATTACTGGTTTGTGCCGTCATTTACCGTAGGATAAATCCAAAGAGCTATTAAAAGGAGGGGGCACAATCCTTGTTTCCACTTAATTTCTTCTGCTGGCACCAGCTCATGTAATGCTCCAGGGTGAGGGAAGGTCAAGGAACAGTTATTGTAAAGCAAATTCATCCAGGAGAATTGCCTTCCAGCTCAAATGCTTCCCTGACTTGTCCCATTGCGAGGCTTCCCATTTGGGCTCTCGTTCTGCTGGCAGGTAAGCACAAGGACAGCACTGCCCCTTCATGGCAGAGCTGCAGACTTATGTTGGATAAGCCTTGAAAAACCTCAGTAGCTAATCAAATTTGGCTTTGCTGTTCTCCTTCTCACCGTTATGTTTTGCTGCTGCACTCCTTCCGTATGAGTGGGATTTCCAAAGCCATCGTTCATTTACCCATGGATTGCACTTTGCACACCTGTTCCTCTTGAGGTTGATAGCTTTATTTCCTGAGTGGAAGCTAGCTTCCAAGGGATTAAAGCTGTTGTGGACAGTGTTAAGGATGACATACAAGTTTTGCAAATAGAAATGGAGTGGGTTTTTGTCCGTTTGAAGTGCTCTGGGATACTTTAAAGACAGAGAGATTACACCAGAAATGGATCATCTAATTTTCTTTCAGGCTATTTATACACTTCTGAGTTCTCCTTGGTGCATGTGGCAAATCACTCAGTCAGAAGGACAAGAGTGAAAAATGGATGGTTTGACTCCCTAAAGCAAATGCAGCCGCAGTGAATTTCAGAGCACGAAGGTATCAGATGAAAACTCTCATCCCAAAACCATATGAAACAAGTACCACATTAGCTTAAAAATACATTTTAAGAGATGTCCATGTGGAAAATCTGACTAGAACTACAGCTGACTTCATATGTACAGGAAGGTTTATAATTCACATTTGTTGAGAAGTTTAATCCAGCGATACTAAGACAAATTTAGGGAGTTCTGTATGAGAGGAACAACTTAAAATAATACTTACTATAAGTAACAAAGAAATTATGGAGACAGGGAAAATCAGAGTGATGTTTACAAGCCCAAAACCTGGCAGCAATGACACTGAAAATGCCAGTGAGAGCCACAAACTCCAGGTGGAAAGAGGCAGCTAGTCTGATGAGAGATGGGTGTTGCTGCAAGGCCAGGGATGTGCCTGTTAGCTTCTCTAAGATTAATTAGAAGCATGTAGAGGGTGAGCTCTCATGGAAAACAAAGCAAAATATTTAACAGCAATATACCTGTTTTGCTTTTCATAATAATGGAATAAAATATTTGGAATAAAATATTGATCCACCTAAAAACATTTCAGAGAACCATAAATAATTGCCCCATGGAGACATGAGGGAGGCAAACATCAGGTGCAGAGCTTGTTTTTAATGTGTGGGAGGTCCTGGGTTCCCCATCTGTGAGAACCAATAAGGGGAAGAGGAGTAACTGGGAGAGGAGCAGGATTTCATATCACCCTGTCCCTCTCCAAGCTGCTACCTGGGGCTTCACTTGTGACCTTTGGAGGCTCAGTTATCTTCTGCTACCCCACCACGTGTAGCCACAATGACATTGCCCCAAGGAAGTCTAGCATCATTCTGGCTGTGACTGACAGGGGCACAGCTTTCCAGGGCAGCTAGGGAGATGGAAAATTAATCTGAGAGAGACAGTGTTTCTGCTGCTGCAGGTGGTGAAAAATAAATATAGCTGAGTCCCAGAAAAAGGTCCTTTCTTAAGTCGCTTGCAACATTGAATAGGGTGGGGCAATTTAGATCTAATAATCTCATTTTGGCATTTCTCCTTCCTGGTGTAAACAGGTGAGAGAAGTAGAAACTGAAGGTAAGTAAAGAGGAGAAGTTTGAGACAAAATGAGGAAAGATCAGGCTGATTGAAGTAGAAAACAAATGTAAATAAATGGCTTCTCTTGGCTTCCCCAGGCGTGCTTTCCACCAAGGTGTAAATTCCAGTAACATATGTGCAGTCTGTGAAGTAATTTAGTGGAGAAATTAAAGTACTAACAAGTGGACAGTTAGAAAGGACTACATTAACACATTTAAAGATCTCTAAGTAGCTCTGTGTGACGGGAGGCTGGGGGAGCAGCAGGTTTCTGTACGTGTATTCCATAGATGCCAGTCTCTGTTCACAGGCAGCATGAGAGTTCTGTGCACTGTAGTCTGAGATGGTGCCTGCTCTGTTTTATGAGATTTCATTACTGGACTTGAAGGTGGAAGAATGGTGGGCAAAGAGGTGCAGTGAAGGACAACCAGCACTCTGATGATGGAAACAATTCTTCCAGTGGCATCTAAATGACAGTGGTCTGTTACTGTGCTGCCTATTGCACGGCACGCTGAAATGACTTTTCATGATAAAATGCAGTGTTTCTCCTTCTGGGACTTAATGTAGGTGGCTTTTTCTCTTGCTTCTCTATGATTTCCATGCCCCTACAGTCACTCTGTGAGCATTATTGGTGCTCTTGTTTATGCAAAGGCTTTTCTCCAACATTCAGTTTATGGTGAATTGCTCAGGAATTACATTATATTTTTTATCGTGTAGTTTCTGCAGTCTTTCCATAAAATCCAACCACAGTATGGAAATATGTATGGCACATTTATAAAGTCTTACATATGTAAAACAAATTAAGCCCTAATACTACGTCCCAGGCTATTGTGCTAGTGAGAGACCAGGAGTCTGCAGTTGCACTCCATGGGAACATTGCTGCTTTTTGAAGTGTGCATGTAGGCTGATGTGTTATCTACCTGATTCGTGTTTGAAAGTGTGAACCATGAACTGCCAGGTCAATAAAAAGGGGATACTTCAAAGGACAGGCTGCAAACAGTATGTATTGAAGTCACAATGATGGTAGCTTGTCACTTAGAGCTGTTTCAGCAGGAATATCTAGCTAGCCAGGATGCAAATATAAAGGCATTATGACGTTTATTAAACTCATGGATTTTAAGAGTCCATCAAAAAATCCTGGTAACTGAGAAGCTCAGCTTGATATTGCTTGATGCACACCTTGCACACCTGAGCCATCTTGGTTAAAGGTAGACATCCCCAAGAGAGCAGTTCTGCTTCATATGTACCAAATGTGTGATCCTACAGGACTAAAAACTGGGCTACAAAGACCAATCATGAAAATTAAATCCTAGTCCTGAGATTGCATTTGCTGGTGCCAAGGACTATTTCATCTCTCAGCTCACTCTAATAAGGTCTGTAATTATTGGCCCGTAATTCTAAAATTCAGAAGCGATGTTTCTGCACTTGCACATCATACAAAGCACTGTCTTGCTTCTGCTGTGGACAGGTATAACTGTCCTGTTAGTGACTGGGAAATTCCCACAGAGTTTTTCCTGGCTAAATGTGTCCTGTCAGGAAATGGCTTCATAAGTGTTCAGACACTGTCTGAACTGAGTTTAAGTTTCTTAAAAACAGCTGATGTTTCCCTTCTCTACTTCCACCACCCAATAAGTTGCTTCATTACAGTCAGAAAAAGCTCCAACTATTTTCTTATTTTTGGAAGAAAATGCAAAGAAAATTTGCCATGCTCTTCCCCCTTCTATTTTATGGAAGAAAAAAACCCCAACAAATTTGAAATAAATTTTTGAGGATATAAATTATGTGCAGGCCTGTCTCCCTCTTCTACTTTTTATGTTTTCAATTTTGCTCCATTGAGTATCCATGTGAGTATTATCCGCTCACATCCCCACACATTAGGCTATGCGTTTAGTAAAACAACTTACGCTATAAAAACCAAATATTTAGGAAATGCAAATGCTATAATTGTAATCAAAAGGCAGTAGCTGTTTTTACACTGGTGTGTTAAATTATGAAATCTTTTCTTAGCATAGTTCTTTTCCAATCAATTAGAGTTTTTAAACAGAAGCCAAAAAGATGGACTCAGTGTTTAGTCTGAGATTGTGAAAGCTGCATCTCTTGTCTTTCTAGCTCATAGCAGAGTACAGTCTTTATTATTGTAAAAATATCCAAGTAATTTGGCAATATTTTTTTTCCTTGTTTTTATTTAACAAGAATTTCCGCAGGGTAAACTTAAAAGAAGCATTACAAAATCTTGAATCATTTTGCATAAAGCTCTGTACAGCTTAAAGAATTGAATAATGATGTTTTATTTGTTCATGCATATTTGAATATAATTCCAGTGTAAAACAGAAAAAATCTGATGCTCAAATGATCTTCCTTTTCCAATATGAAAATGGGGGTAAAAAAGTGCACTTTTATCATCATGTAAAACACAGTGATCAGTATTTTGTATCTTGCAGTCATAGAGAAATCTTACCTGTATTTAGGATAGTCTGTGCATGAATTTGGTAGAGAACTCAAAGGCAGAATTTTCATAATTTGCGTAGCTTTAAAGTTTACATATCCAACCCTTATAAAAATATAGGTGTCCAGTCATGTCAGAGATGCATCCTACATCCAAGGACAGGCAGTGGAAGCTCCTCGCTGAGCTCAACCATCCCATGCCAGCTCCCACAGAGTCCCGCTCCTGTTCAGCACAGCACTGCTGTTCTGGATGCCCTGCTCTCTGCTGGACATCCCAAGGGGCAGCAAATTTGTGCTGCTGCTTGCCAAGATTCCTTTTCGGAGGAGTGTGCGATGGGCATAACATGGTTACAAATTTGACAGCTCTGTATTCCCTATCCAGCAGCTGTCTTTTTTCTTTGATAGAATAGTCCATCTGGAGTCTGGAAAACACTTTCCAATTTTTTTTTTAAGTGGAATTTTTTTTTTTTCTTAGAAATATAAACATTTCCATTTGCGATGAAGAAACAAAATCCAGCCCAGCTAGTTGCTACCATCACAGTCTGAGTGTCCTATCACATTATACAAAAACCTATTATACCCTATGATCATATCAGACTTCTGTAGTCTCACAGGTGGGCTTTACATTGTATTCAGCTAATCTATGGGTGCAGATACAAGGGGAAATGAAGGTCTCACCATAAAGGGACTAAGAAGAGAAGACCCCAGATTCTCAGAGAAGCAGCTGGAAAGCCAGGCAATCCCCACAGTGGGGATAACCACACTGCTCATCCCAGACATGTGTTCCTGGTGCAAACAAACCCACTGCTAGAACTGGCAGGTAGCTGTAATGGCTTTCAGCAGAGAAACCAGGTGGTGGATGGCCATGAATTTGCATCCCTCCTTGCCCCTCAGCAGCCAGGCTGGTGTGCTGTGTTGTAGACTGATGGGTTTGGCACTTTCACAGGCTGCAGAAAAATGAAGTTTCTGCTCCTGTCTCCTGTTTTTCAGGCATCTCTTGCTATTTGCCTCTTATAACCTTAGACCTTAGTCTGGTCCAGGGAATTGCTGTATATGTTAAAAGTATGAAGGGAATAACACACCAAATGTTCTTTTGCATTTCAGTGTTCTCTCTGCTTTGCTGGAGCTGTCACTCTTTCTAGCAGGAAACATAGCTGTAACTCAGGAAGGGTTTCAATTATCTTCTTGTTTGCTGGAAATAGAAAAAACCTCAAGCTGACATGTTTCTGAAGAAGAATTCCAAGGAATGCATGCTTCGTACCACAGGACCACAGAACCCAGAGAGAAAAAAAAGAAAAGAAAAATTCCTAACTAGTTCTGGAGTCTTCACTGTCCAAAATAGAGGGAAGCAGAATATTATGAGCTTTGTTTATCTATTTACTAGCACCTTACTGTCACCCATGTCTTAAAACTGTCGTATCATACACAGTGGGGCACCTTGATGTCATGTTAATGAGCTGGCTTGTCACATTTATCATATATCTCATACTTACAAGAAAGAAAAAAAAAGTCAGACACAGTTTGTAAATATATGCACAACCTACTGCAGGAACATGTGGACTTCAAGGAAATATAGACTGTGGATGATTATAGAGATGTCCCAGTTTACCACCTGAACTGTCTCCCCTGGGTTTTAACAGGGGAATTGCATCTCAAGAGCTGTCTTCTTTACATGAGTAACTACAAAACACTGTAACACTTTTCTTTTTCCTGCATGTTAGCACTACCATTCTCTAAAAGCAGAGAAAGTTCTGCCTTCTCCCAGCTTTCCTGAAGGCATTGTCCAGGGATAAACCTTGAGCCTGAACAGTCCTTGAGCTTAATAATCTGTTGCTTCCATAGCTTGGGAGCAAATATGACAAGGTGGGTTGAGCCAAGGAACCTTGGCTCAACCTTTAGTATGTAAGTAAGATGAATATTGGAAAGTGTTTTCAGGTTAATCCATATAACTTTCAAAAAAAGCCATTGTGCAGTCTGTTGCTCTAGTGCAGAATTTTCCCATTGCTGCTGCTATTCATATGCTGTAGACAGAAAAAAAAAAAAAAAAAAAAAGCTACCCCTGCTTATTTTTTTAATTTTAGACATGTTCTTTTTGAGGCTCTACAGGAAGTCATAACATAGCACATACGTGCCAGCTGAACCCTGCAGAGCTGAAGCCAGTGTCAGCAGTATCACCTCCTTTCCAAATGCTCCAGTAGCCTCTCAACAAACAGACAGCTGGGGTCACCCCATCTACCAGCACTCCCACCCAGCTTGTTCCTGCTGCTGGCAAACCAGAAATATGTTGCAGATATGTGAAAAGGTAAGGGTAAGGAGCTGCCTTTCCACCTAGGATCAATAAGAATCTTGAGCCTATGTATGCATCCCCACCCACGCAGACAAACAGCAGCTCCAGCTGATGAGAGAGCACATCAGCTGCTGAAATCATTCAGGCTGTTGTACTGAGGCTGCTCAGGAGAAAGCTACATACTGCTCTGCTCCTTATACTGGAAAAAGGGGCAAAGAGGAGAAGGGTGTTTGGAATCCCTTGGAAGCGTGGGAGATGTTATAGACCTGGGAGAGAGCACAGTAAGGTGCGAAGTTTTCTTGTGGTCTGAACATGAACTGAAGTATAATTTTTGGAATAATCCTGATACAAGATCACATTTTTAAATGTTGACGGGTGATTCTCCTGCTGATTTTCACTTTTTAGAAGTCTGCTGTGGATTTTGTTGGACATGGCCATTACATAGAGTTGCTCAGGTAAAGAAGTGGAAGGTGATTGGGATGAGTGAAGAAAATGCCATGCATGGAGCAGATTTAACTGAACTGGAACTTCACTTGAGATAACTGTTAATATTGCAAAACTTATGAAATTATTATAAGTAGTAGCACTCTAATAAACAACTAAAGCTTTGATTGCCTGTCTGCTCTAAAATACATTGTTTCCAGTATCACAGTATCATTTCTTCATTACTGAATGACCCCAAATAGTAGTGTTTCATATATAAATCTATAGGTACTGGTCTAAGTACCTAGACTTAGCTTCTAAGCCTACAACTGATGATAATGTCATAGTCTCTCCTATTAGTATCCTTCCTATTTCAAACTTTTCATTCTTCAGACCATGAAGAATGAGTAATATTTTTTTCCTTTTTTAAAGTGCAAGTCACTTTCAAGCGCCTGCCTTTTGAACAGGAGGAGAGAGGCCATTGAAACATGGCTTCTTAAAGAAGGGCAAGTGTTACTCATTATCACTTTGTAGTATGTTAACTGAAGTACATCCAATTACTTTAACAGTGGAATAAATAAATAAATACTTTTTTATGCAAAATGAAATCAGTATTAAAATGTTTTATGTAAGTTCCGATGCTTTTCTTTGGAGTGTATGTTTCAAGTCACAACAGATCCTGTCAATGCTTTTTCAATCGAGTTTGGAGACAAAGCATGCAGAAAACTTATATTTCAACATAGAAGAGTGAAATTTTCAGGGAATGAAAGTGGCCTTCACTTCTCACAGAGATTTTGGTCTTGCTCACAGAGATTTCTAATCACTTTAAGTTGTTCTGGCATCTCTAGGCTATAAAAAACAGATACTTCTTTAAACTCTCCCATTTTCCCTGACCTATGAGCTCTCAAAGTAAGCAAAATTGATTTTTGATTCCATGAAGGCTGTCATTCTAACATTGTTTTAAACTCAAAACTCCTGCATTGAAAACAAAATAGTACTATCTTCAACTTTTAGACACAACTGCTGGTATTTCCAAATTCATTAAAAAAATGTGCTGCAGCATTTTCCATAAGGGGTTGAACAATTTTGTTCACTTCTTCCTTCAATTGCACCTTCAATATTACTGGAAGAGAGATTAACAAGAGGTGTTTAAGCAATAGAGGAAATAAGAAAGAAAAAAAGTAGAGGTTGATGCCAGGATAATGGAACCCCAAGGACAGTGACTACATTTTCCTTGCTATAGATCAGCTCACAAACTAAGTTTCTTAATAGTTAGATTTAATTAAACTTCTTTTTCTGTATCTGCCATTAATTGAGCATTTATTCCCAACTCTGTGATTAACATGGATTGGGCCAATATGTTTGTGCAATAGTCTGTAGATTTTTTAACAGAGAAATTATTTTTAATTATTCATGCAGCTCTAATTCCTTTTAGAATTGGTCAAACTGTGAGTTTGAAACAACTTTCACAGACCTGTTAGTTTCCTACTTCTCTGAAAAGAGTGCAGTGTGTTTCAGGAGGGCTTTGAAAAAGAAAAAGACAAGCAAAAAATGCTAGCATTTTGCTTTTCTCTACTAAAAAGGGTTAGAAGAGTCAGCACTCCTGTGAAGCTAAACAAAAAAATATATAAAAAAGCTAAGTAAGCTAACAAGCCAGCTTCTACCCACCAAATACTTACAGATGTGATTATATTTAGTCAAAAGAACAAATAGCTAAACTTTCTTTATTTCACATAATGTCTCCAGGAATCCTGGCAGTGATGACTTTTTAGAGGTTATTTGATGATTTGTTTCTATTCCTTCAGTGACAGATCTGCTACTTTTCTACTATCTGACTACTTGCCGTAGTTGGTAAGGTGATGCCAAATTTTACAGAAAAATAAATACCTAGAGGTGGGAATCAGCTGACAAAATGTCTGACAAAGAGCCAACAATCGATATTCACTTTAGAGTCCCCAGAGAAAAATAGGCACTTAGAGGGCATAATTCCTAAAGCAGATGCCTAAAATAGCTGAGCTAAACTGAGCCCTGGAAGTGCTGATTTCAAATACAGCAAGAGCCTATAGCTCAGAAGTGGAGGCAGCTGTGTTACGGATCTGGGAAGACATTTCCAATCTCAGGAATCTGATTGCAGCAGATGCTGCCATAAGGTAAGGTGGCCTCCACGTACACAGAGATGATTGTTGTGCCACGTGCAACACATGTACCTGAGAGCTGCCTTGGCAAGCATAATTCCTCCCCATCCCAGCATACTACACCAGGTGTTAAATGCTGCTTGAGAGAGCAAGTAGCTTGGCAGGGCAATGTCTTCCCTTTGCCTTGGGTTTGTGACTGGCAGTGTAGGTTCTGTGTGGCAGGGCCAAAACAGCAGAATAATGGTGCGGTGTCTGGCATGATAAAGCCTCCCCCTTTTCTTTCCTGTGGATCTCCTGAACTTGCTATTTAGCAACGTCTAAATCTACATCGGAAGAGTGTTTATGGGTAAAAATAATAAAAGCCTTGGGAAGAAGGCTCCAGTTTAGGGAGGTCCAGGTGTCACTCAGCAGCAAGCTTTGGGTAGCAGGAGGCAATGAAAGGATGGAGGAGACATATTTCCTTTAAAGCAGATGAAAACTTACTTCTGTTGTTTCCTACCTTCTGGTCTTCAGCTACAATCCTTTGCTTGCTGTCAAAATAATTTTCAGACACTTAGGAAGCACTTCTGGCCACTCTACATTAGATGTATATAATAATATGAACAAATTTAAACTGAATTCAGAGAGGCTACTTGCATAGCTAGGGAATTTTAAAATGCTTAAGACTTTGCAGAACTGCATCTTTCCTACTCTCACAAGCCAAATACTGTAAGAGAATTTTTATATGTAAAGTCCTAAACAAAGACTCCAAAGTATAGGCTGAAAGAAGCTATCCACTCTAACA
>WAAG01071501.1:9066-29739 GCA_013390105.1 Tichodroma muraria | reverse complement strand
AATGCTGCAAAAGTCACAGACATTTTATTGTCTGTAATAATTCAAAGGAAATAACTTATATCTGTAGATTGCAGAGGCATGGCTAAGGCTTGAGCTCTCTCAGGTAAAACAGCTGGCTTTAAAAAAAAGTAATTGGCATGAATCTAGACTTTATAAAAATATCGATCCAGTATTTAATGCAAGAATTATACATGAATTCACCTCCAGATAATGGCAAATTTTCTAAAAAGTCCAAGGTACCTGAAAATCAGTTCTATGAACAACATGGCCTCAGCAGTTCCAAAGTGGCCTATATTTCCATGGAGTTTTATATCCTGGAAAAGTCCAGAATAACTTCAGAAATTATGAGACATTCTTGACTCTCTGTCCCAAGGACCACTCTGCCAATGTTATACAGCATTTTATTTAGTCTGTCTAAAAGAACCCCAGGTGAAGCCTGCCCATTTGTCTGGTGACACACATAGGAAAACTCCTCAAGACAACACAACAAAAGGTATCAAAAGATATCTCATCTTGTTGAATATCTAGGAAGAATACAATAATCAGAATACAACAGCCCATATGAAAATTGGATATCACAATAAATAAACTAATGCTGCAATGGAATTTCTTCTTTAAATTAGATTAAATTAAATTAAAATTAATTGTTCTAAATGCATAAAACCTGTAGGTGTTGGTAGTCCCTTTTCTGAGTGTGCAGGCTGGAAGCCTGCTTTAATGTTGTTAAGTTGGCTTTTAGGTCCCTTTTCAACATTTCAAAGCCTTGGTAGAGCAGTTTATTCAAGTCAGCTAAAAGACAACACCCAAACAAGCTGCCAATGAGTACAAACAGTTCAAGCTGTGGTACAGCTATCTGCAAATGCTGGGTGCAGAGATTCCATGTGGGACCATTAACTAAGAAGTTTACAGTAAAACAGAAAAAAAATATTACTTTGATTTTCTGAAAATATTTCTTGGAGAAGTTGTCGTTTTGAGTTTCGTTTTGGGATGACTAGACCATGGAAATTACTTTGAATGACAGCAGTACTACATCCACCCATATTGTGATTAAAAAGCAGTCAACAATTGCATTGGTCACAAGACAGTTCACTCTGGAAATAAGACAAATCACAACCTGAATCTGATTGCATTTTAAAATGTAGAACAACAGTTTGGAATTTTGCACAACAGCAGATGTGATCACCCTTAGATGACTATTGACAGCAAAACCTGATGGAAAGCCTGTTCTCCTGTGCTCTCAAACAGGAACACTTGAAAAAAAAAAAAAGTCAAAACATGTTCTCAGTTGGAGGTTTGGTTTTCCAATTTAAGAATTTTCCGTAGTATTCCCAAAGCTAGCGCCAGCCATTCCGAATCACAGCCTCAAACCTAAGGCTGTGTTAGGCTCTGGCTTCAAAATGCCTTGGAAACTGCTTCTCTTCAACATCCAGTAGACACAGTACTGTGAAGGCCAGACCTCCTTCCCCCTCATAACCTCCTTTTCTGTCTCTTTCTGACTCTGTTCATTAGAGATTTCATGTGTTTAACCATCTGATGAATCATAGCTTTTATCCACTATCAGATCCAGAGGTTACTGGGATCCTGCCTGCAACTAATTACTAAAAGGGCATTTTGTAAAACTGAAAAGGGCTTCATGTGGTCAAGTCACAGAGTCTGGAGCATTAGCAGATACTGAGCACAAGGGCTATCTTTTGCTCTATAAAAGGTTCTGGCTCATGCAGATGCNAACTCCTTTCACTTTACAGCCATGCAAGCTGCAACAAAGCTCTGCTCACATAATAATCCAGCTGCATCCCACTATGACAGTAATCCAAAAATCTAAGACCTCAAAACTTCAAGAGCCCTTGCCAGATTTTCCCTCACCCTTCCTGGGTTAGCACTGCAGCCAGTTAAAACCACATTGAAATTACCTTTTAAACATGCCCTTAGGCAAAGAGCTAAAGCAAAGATTTGGCAAATCCCATCCTGTTCTTAATGCTCTAATGCCATATTATTACTACTCACTGAAAAGCTTAATGCATTTAAACTCAGCCCTCATGCCAAAATACACTGACGCTATTTAAGAGTTTGCCATATAATTTGAACTGATTGCGTATTTATTGTTGGAGCAGTCTCAGACCATAAAGCTTCCCAGTTTCCTCAGAAGCACTTATCCCACTCATGCTCTGATGGTCTCTTCCTACATAATTGTTATTCACAGCAGGCATCCGGGAATTCTTTATTTAATACAGAATATTTATATTTCTTCTGCCCTTATATTTCTTCTGTCTTCCATCACTAAAGTTTTAAATCTGGGGTTCAGAGATTTTCTGCTAAAGAAAGTAACAACAATCTGCTGCAGCAAAAGATCTTAGATTCTCTTGTATCAACACACTTCTCCCTGGCATACCCTGAGGAGCAAAAGTGCCTGGACAACTGCATTTTGGATGTGTCTATACATGCACTGGGAAAAGATGATCCCCTTTCCTTGTAGAAGCTGTTAAAACCAGCATGAGCTGCAACAAATATGTTCTAAGGATACCTCTTTAATTCCTGATGCCATTTTAAATTTGAAAGGTAGATATTGAGAAACTGGGAAACTGTCAATGGCCAGCCATTCTTTAAAAAAGAAATCCACAACCCAGACATCTGAAATAGGAAGGTGCATACTCAAAACAAGAACATACAACAGAAGTCTTGGTATCTGTCCTAATAATCTTTTTTACCGTATCACTTAAATTCCTCCATGCCCTCATTTCGATACATGCTTTTTACTTCTGAGGCAAAGTCACAGTTAGTAGCAGGGTGCATTCACAGAAAGATGCAATTCTTGCAGCAATTGTAATACATTAAATGACAAAAATTACCAGTTATACCCTCAAATTACACTTGGGTAATTTGTCCAGTGACAGTAGCTCCTCCCAAACCATTCAGCAGCTTCTTTCCAGTTGACACAGTCTCTCACTCAGAAAAGTGCTCCTTTCTCTTAGTTTTTCCTTTTGCTTTCTGACACCCCTGCATATACTCCGCAACATCCAAGAATTGCTAACTACTGGATTTCTTTTCCCCATCTGCTTTCAGGAAATGCTTCCTTTTACTAAATTGCGAGCTCATCTACTTGAAATACTTAAAAGTAACCTGACTTGAAATAACATTGAAACACACCAGTGCCTTTGATCATGGAGATGCAGATTACTATGGCACAGACAGACCTGTTCAATACTAGATCTTTGCCTGCTTGGAAAAGCCCCCTTTGACAGTGTGTTGAGGGAGAGAGATATGGGCTGGGCTGCAGCAGGGAGAGCAGAGCAGGTCTCAAGCGCCCCCAGTGAGTTCCTGCAGAGGTAACTGGCAGCAGGGAGAAGTGTGCTTTGTTACACTATGGCTGTCAGCTGGCCTCCGTGTAGGAAGGCCAAAACAAGCATTTGACCCTCTGTGTATTTAACAGGATCTGTGCCAGGAAAAGAAGAGCCCACACACAGTCCACAAATTTATCAAGTAAGTATCTTTCCAGAAGTTAGAAACAGTGAGTCTTTCTTGGGTGACAATGGTGCATATGTTGTAAATCATCTCTTCCACACCTAAAGATGGTACAGAATTTGCATTTCTTCTATTTTTCCTTTCAGGCTTGCAGTTCTGTGTCCTGCAAACGGCCAGTTCACAAGCAGCTGCAAAGTCACCAAATCGGGCCTTGCTAACATTGATCATCATGTCCCCTCTGCAAAAGTGAGATTATGAAAGAGTTAAACACTGAGGCCTTTAATTTCTCTGGATATCCCACTGATGACAAAGTAAAATACATCTGCAGGGTAAATGAAAGGTGCTTCTATATTTGAAGAGAATAGTGCAGCTGAGAATATGGGAGGCACGAAAAGAAACAAGACAGAAACCAAAACATACTGAATCATGCTGGTCAATTAAAGACTACAGCACTGTCACCCAAATGGAGGGCGGCAGGAATCCATGAAACTCTCACATGAAACTTTCACCACATCCAAACAGGGATATTTCACAATGAAGGCTTCTGTAGGGATCTGCAGTGAATCTGGAGCCACCCACATATCGAGAATTTTGTTTGTTTTAAACTGACATGCTCTTTTCCTGGACTGATAAATGAATGGGAGATTGAAGTGAAAGGGAATAAATAAATCTCACATGTAAAAATAAATACATTTTCATCTTCGTAACATCAGGAAAAGAGTTCTTGCCAAACTCTGAAAAGTAGGATGGCAATTGTGTGTCATTTTATCTTCTGAAGCCCATGGGGATGACTTTCATTGGAAAAATAAATCAACTTCGTCACAGAGTCTCTTTCAGCTTGATTTCTTGGCACTATACCAGCCAATACAAATTCACTTATGCTATCAATGCTAGAAAGTCAGAGGCCAAGAGCTACAAGAACAGCCAAGAGATAGTATTTCTTTAACATCTGGAAATGTTACACATTTTCTTAAATGGCTTTCATCAGACAGAACTGTGAAGAGGGACTTGTGTCCCTCTTTGCACTCAGATACCTCACTCTGCTGAATGCCTCTAGTACTGTATAGCTTTGTAATTTGCTTCTTCACATGCTGGGAATCTCAGCATCTCCACTGCCTGGAAGAGATTTTTACTAATTCCTTAGTAAGACAGCTTTGAGTGTAGTGGAAAGATGTCATCCAAACAACAACAGCACCCTGCAGAAGAATCCTTACACATCTCTCTGGATCTGACAGCAGAAGCTGCTGCTGCCTGGCCTGGCTAACTCAGTCTGGGTAAATGTTTTGCTGTGACCTCAAAAAATTTGGTACGTTTCTTAAAAGACAGAGAAAATTACATTGAAGTATGTTAATACATCTGATTTTAAATGGGCAAGGTCTGAAGAAAAGACCTAATCTATTTTCATGAGATTGTGACGATAACCTTATCATCAAACGGTTTACTCGCCCATTTTCTGCATTCAATGTGATTAATAAATTCCTCCCTTAGTGATTACCAGTTCAGATCCAATTTTTTAAGTTTCCTTTTCCTTTGACAGCTTTCATGAAAAGCAAGTCATACCAACCTTTCTCTGAGGAGATTTTCATTCCTGCTCCTTTACCTCCAGACCACTCCATACAGTGTTTTGAGTTTCAGTGAATCATAAAAAAAGGATGGGATCTGCCATCTGGAAATTATTATGAAAACCTATTGTACTGCATAAATATGCTTCTTTTTTTTCCCTTGCTAATTCCAACACAAAGCAGTGATACAGAAACAGATGCCAGACTAAATAGTGGAGAAAACAATGCAAACATGAACTTTGCCACCAGCAACTTAAGTATTCAGCTTGGTCATAAAGGAAAGCACAAGCTGGAGTGCATGAATATTCTGAAGTGGGTGAGATGGTCTGTTAGGGAAAGTAAAGAGAAGTTTAGGTAGGGGTTTTGGGTTTTTTTTTGTTAACGTCAGCAAAATTTGATATCATTGAGAACTAGCTGGACTTAAGTGGCTGAAGTGTGAAATCACAGCAGAAAGGTTTAGTTTCTCAAAAAGCTCTAGGAAAACATGCATCTCTAGCACAGAGGAAGTCAGAAGGAAATCAGCTACCAAGAATGTCTGCTCTATTTCCTCTGAGACAAAGGTATTTCTATCTCCAGAAAAGGCAAAACAATCACAGCTTGCCTTGGGCCCCAGCTCCCTCAGCCAGCTCTTTTTTGTTTTTTTTAATATATTTGTTGTTGTTGTTGTTGGGATTTGAGTGATCTGACACTTCTATCAGTCTCCTTTTAAAATTATTTATTTTTTGTTCAAAATATCACTGATTCTACATTTAGCTGGGAATACGGCATTGTATTGTTTGACCTTATTGAATTTGTGTCCTACAAATTCAAATAACATTTTGCTTATATTTGTCTGGCTCATTTATTCTTGATTCAATCCAAGTCACCAAGATTATCAACAGCCTTCTACAGCTGATGACACAGCAGCCCAAAGCATAGACCAGGGCTCACAGAGCTCAGTACAAAGAGGTACCCACTTGGAAGACTTTATAGTTATTGCATGCAAGTGGGAGTGCATGGAGAGGGTGGGGAGAGAAAAGCTAAAGACCTGCTCTGGGTATAATCAGTTCACCAGGTAGGCAGGTAAAAGCAAAAGGCTTTTAAGCACTCCATCCATTTGACCATTTGACATCTGATTTTTGTTCACACTAAGTAAACCTTCAGCGTGCTGTTTCTCTTACAGTTACAGAGGTGATCTTACTGGTACAGAGGTGTAGGCACAGCTGGCAGGCAGAAGGCTGGATCTGCACTTCTAGGTTTCCCTTCATCCTTTTTCCTCAGCCTCCCTCTCCATCTCCAGACTCCCACCACTGTCCTTACCCTTCTCAGCCCTGTAACTCCATGGGACCTGATGATTCCCTAAAAGAGTGGTGAGCCCTAGTAAAATAAGTTTACCATTATTTATTAACTGGGTCTGTGCTTCTAGCTGTGGCACACCTCATTTGTTATGTTGGCCATAGTTCCATCACAACACCTTTGTCTCTTTAGTGCCAAGAAAAAGGCTCCTGTCCTGTTCCATACCCAATCCCCGGTAGCAGGATGCACTGTAAGCAGCAAACACAAGACCCTCTCCCTACCCATCTCTGCGTGGCTGCCGCACAGCAGCCCTCTAGGATCTCTTCTGCCTGTGTCCCATGGGAAAGCCCATATACAAAAGATCTTTAGATTTTGTCCATGCTTTTCTCATAATCAGAAGCTGGACTTGCAATTCTGTTCTGTTACATTTACTTTTATGGAGAGACCGAAAAGATATAAATGACTGGTAGGCGTAGAGTACTGCAAGTCAGCTGACATAAGAGCAATCTACAGATCATATATATTAGGGCATAGGCTATCTGGATATTCAAATATTGATGTTAATCACATGCACATTACAATTATCAGGTGGCTGCTGACCTTGTAAATCACAAAAATTATGCCTTAGCTTATTTATCACTCGAAATCACTAGGATGTGATGTTATTCAATTTGATCTTCTATGTTTCACTGAAATGTCAGAATGAGACAATTCTCTGAAACAATATAAAAAGTAGCAGTTATGAAAGCATAAGAAGGCTATGAAAGTACAACTTTTCTGTCTTGCTCCACTGCCTTTTATCAGTGTAGAAGGGAGCATAAAAAGTTTGGAAACTCTTATGAAAAGAGATAACTCTGGTAAGTGGACATGAAACAGCTCAGGAAATTGGTTAACTGGGAGTGGCCACACACTGAAGCTGCACAAGCTGTATCCCAGTGTCTTTGTTAGCCATGGCC
Source organism: Tichodroma muraria (assembly GCA_013390105.1). Classification (NCBI taxonomy): domain Eukaryota; kingdom Metazoa; phylum Chordata; class Aves; order Passeriformes; family Sittidae; genus Tichodroma; species Tichodroma muraria. Next base: position 22,487 of record WAAG01071501.1, on the reverse strand, counting down.
AAGTGTGGCCTCAAGTCACTGGCCCAAACTGCCTGGAGGTCCAAGTGCTTGGCAGGGCACAGTTCAGGGTCAAGCTCGTCCCCATGTGGCGTTTGATTTTTCCTGCCTGAGAAAACACAGTTGATTTGCCTGTGGCCAAGTTGAAACATGAGCCAATAACAGGAAGTGAGGATGGTGGGAGATCCTGGACTCAAGCCATGAACCAACATACAATTAGGCACAAATAGCATCACGTCAGAAAGCACTGCTGAAACCAACAAGTCAGCTCTGGCTGGAACCACCAGCCAGTTCGGTGTTATCAGGCAGTTATCTGGGCAGGTATTTTACTGGAATCATATTATCATCTGATTTCTATGCAGAAGGGAGGGGGTTGATTGCCCTTCTTTGCAATCCAGATTGTGAATCTTCAGATATGACTGAATAAGACCCAGAAATGAGCAGATTCTCAAATGCTTCACCCTTAACATACAGACCCAAACCAGCAGGAACAGCTTGGAGACAAATCACTCCATCTAGTCCGTCGAATACCCTCACGTGCTGCTTTCATTGATCGGACCAGAGAGAGGAGTTCAAGTAGGAATTTTCAACAGCAGAGTGCTCGAAAAATGTTTTGAAATTGCTACTCAGCCTCTTAAGATTTTCAGCAAAGTCCTGCAACAGGTCAACTGCCCAAATTTTTGCATACATGCCTTTCTATTCCTGATGGCTTGTGGGTATATCAATTCAGCTATTGGTATCTGGGTGCCTGAACCCGTGTCTGGTTAATGTCTTAGAGCTAGGGAATATCTGAAGCCTCTGCCTCAAAGGAATGAGCAAACTTTCAAACAAGAGCAAGCGAAGTATAAGACCTTGAATAAGAAGGATGAATAGGCTTGAACAGACATCGCAGGCTCAGCCAAGTAAGTGCCACAGCTGAATGGGATACAGGTTGGTGAGGAGAAAGAACAACATACACTGAACTATGTGTGAAACAAGAGGAGCATACATGGATGAGTAAGGAGACCAAAACAGAAAGCACAACATACAGAAGGAAATTAAATCTGGATAAGAGGTGGCCAATATGTTCCCAGAACGCTACTGACAAGACAAAACCTAATCCCAGAAAGGGCAGGGAAAATCTGCAGGAAAAGGTCGTTCAGCAGGAGTGGGGTAAAACAAGCAAATTAAAACTTTAAAGCTTATACAGCAGAATGTGGTCTTGTACTCCTATGAACTGTAAAATAAGCCTTGTACCTGAATGCTGCTGGCACTTGAACACTATCCCACAAAACCAAACAGAGCAGCTCCCCTAGATCAGACAGCAATGGAAATCTCCTCGTGACTCTGAGACCACAGTGTGTTGGTTCTGTTTAGTCTTAAAAAAAAAGCCCTTGCTGAGTATATAAAACATCTGCATTGAGCTATTTCAGGCACTGAAGCGTAGTCCAAAGTCTCTGGTCCCTTAGGAACAACTCTTTGTCTGCGAGCCTCTCGATCAGACACCTGCACGGCTCTCTGACGTAGCAGTCCAAGCCTAGGCAGGAAGCTTTTATGCTACATATTGGCTTTTAAACGTGCAAGATTTACAATTCAAGGCCAAAAAACTGCTACCAGCCTAGTCGTAGCCAATTCTACTACAAAGCGCAGCATCTCATAAACAAATTCCAGCTTCTTAATGGTATTTGATAACGCTAGTGGCACCACACATTCTTCTCTGTATACTCACTGCTTAGCAGAGTAATTTCAAAAGCATGTTGATAAATTGGAGAGGCTGCAAATGTGATTTGAGTGCTGGAGAAAGCAGAATACAGTGAGAGCTGGCAAGTTCAATCTGTGCAAGTTATCAAAAAAGTGAAAGATAAGCTGATTGTCACGCAGAAACTTTCAAAAAAGACAAAAACAGGGATTCAAGGGCTCTTCACTTTGAGGACAGACTGATTGAGACCTGTGTGCAGCCACAGCAGCCAGACAAATCAAATTATATTGCAGACACACATTTTAATTGTGACAGTGATAAACTACTGTGGCAAAACTTCAAAGGATGTGGTGAGCTCCCTACTTGTCATATCAAGGGTAGATGCTTTTCTGGGGAAGATGATTTCAGTAAGCAAATTAGAAGCTCAGTGCAGATCTGAGCCAAACTCTGCAGCCTCTGCTATGCAAAAAACGAGGCAAGGCTGTCTGATGGTCCCTTTTGGCCTCAAAAATCCGCCTGCAGATTTATGAACCCCTTTGCTCAGTTCTGTGCACGGACAGGAGGAGGGCTCCAGCGCTGCTGCCAAGAGCCTCAGTCCCCAAACCCCACGGCTCTCACTCGGCACCGAGGGCAGTGTCAGCCTCCCCAGCCCTGCCCGCGGCCCTTCCCACGCACACGGCTCCGTGAGGACACACGGCTGCCCGGCCGATCTCCGGCCGCTAATCCTCGCCCCCGAGGGGGCTCACTGGGTGAAATACGTGGCAAATGCACACGCAAACGCCGCCAAGGTGACCTCGGGGCCCAGGGCGAAGCCCGCGGGAGGCGGCGCTGAGCGCTGGTCCCCGGCGCGGCCCCGCTCTGTCAGAGCCGACTTCGCCCCTCAGGGCAGCGCCGGGGCCGCGCGGCCGCCAGGGGGCGGCGCCGCCTGAGGCGCCGCGGCAGCGGAGGCGCCGAAAGGCCGGACTTTTCACCCAAAACAGGAGCAGAGCGGGGCAGCCGAACGCAGCGAGGTGGCTCCGGTCACACCGCAGCCGTGGCGTCTGGAAGGGACGCCACGAAGGTCAGGGAGCATTTGGCGTTGCCTTGTCTTTGCTCGCAGAGGGGAGGAAAGTCTCCCACGAGGGGGGCAGCTGTGACGCACGCCCGGATTTTATGTTCGCAGGGAATATCCGTGGGGAAACACAAGTTGTAAATGTCTAATTCTTCGGCTTAGTAACTGGTATGTTTCAGGAATTTACTATCCTTGTAAAGTTGGAGGATTTGGAGCTTTCGTAAAGCAACTGTGCGGTGAGCCAGACCTGCTGTCTGTGTCACGCCGAATTTATGTGCTAAGCGTCATTTCTGATCCCATAAATGCCAGCTCCAAAGTGCTCGCAGCACTTGCTACATGGCAGTGGTTTTGCTCCGCTCACTCTGAACCCAGAAAATGCGCAATTTTACTATAACATGAAATTTGGCCTTTATGTTTAGCTCACGCTGATAATTGTGACAGAAATACAGTGGCAATGGAAGTTTGCAGCAGGAATATCCATCTTCTTCCAAAGCACTTAGCAGATTTCCAGAATTTGTACTTGATACATGGCATCACTTTAAGACACAGTGGTGTGACACAGTAGGGCTGGAAACTTCCTAATTGCTCAGAAGTTGAAGTTTGGCCTCTCTTTCTTTCCCCCCATGCTCTGACTTTTGTATTTATTAAGAACAAACTACCAGGAAATTAATTTTAAATATAAAATTACTGTGCACTCGATACCTATTACAGAAAAGCCCAATCATTAGGACTTCTCACCGTTCCCAGTTAGCCAAAGTGAGCTGTCTTTGCCATTGCCACTTTTCCTGAGTAGTCCATATCCACACCTTCCTTCCTAAATCCTGCCTGGCTCTTTTTCCTTCATAGATAAAAAGCAGCAGGAGAATTGACTCAATTATTTTATCTTAGGGTTCCTTTTCTCAAATACATCTTTTTCAGAAAATTTGGACCTAGATCTTGAGGGGATAAGGAAGAAGAAGAGGTTTTGCTTCTTACTTCATTTTTTTGTATTATATCGCTAAAATTTAGTATCTTTTCTTGCAAGTTTATAATCACCAAAATAGTCCCTTTTAATGAATAGTTTCTGATAGATTACAAGTTATGTTCCCTATGCTTTGAAGGGAAATGACAACAAATAATTACTTTTAGAAGATAAATCAACAGGAAAGAGCTATACTTCAACATAATGTGTAATATTTTTTTAGATTTGTTGGTAATTATTTCCTGTGACTACAGTCTATCTGGAATAAAGCACTACCTACAATCTTTTCTAAATGATAGTCTTTAGTTTTTCTGGTATTGTTTGTAGATCTAATGTCACAAATGAGCAAATCAAAAATCCTACTCATTTCAAACAATCTGAAGGTTCCTTCAGACACCAGCTATTGCTGCTTCCTACTCACTGCTGCTTTGATACTGAAACAGTTAAAAATGTCTGCAATTTCTTGACTGGGCCAAATTGCTCCCCGGTGCAATTCCATAGAGTATATCGGGGGTGAATTTAGCACCATTTCATCAGCATTATAAAAGCTGTATTCAGTCATTAGCCGGCTGATAAATTATTCAGGCGATTTTCTTCCATGTGCCTCATTAGGGATAAAGAAAATCCTTTTCCAATCAGTCATTGTCTCGTCTTTATTTTTGGTACTCGTTTAAGCACACGCACCACATTAGCGAGTGATTAATGACATTGGCGGGCAGCGGCCAATGGACCATCGCTCCCTGTGTCCATGAGGAGGTGCAGCTGGAGCAGGTCCCACATCCCGATCCTAACACAAGCAGCGTGGGGCTGGCGGTGGCAACAGCCTGGTGTGGGCTCCTGCTCCCAGGAAAGTTCCATCCCACATCAGCCATGGGATAGCCCCACGGTGCCCAGATGCAAGCACCTCTGGCTACTCGCTCCTCACTGGCATCCTCTGCAGAGCTGCCGAAGTGCTGATTAGTGCTGCTCCTGGTGGGGAGCTCTGGTGAGCACACAGGTCTGCAGCAGCAAATCCTACATGCAAAAAGAGATGACTTTCTGTTACTACTGACAGAGGCCAAGGCTAAAGCTGTGCAGTGAAAACAAAAGTGAGGCTTTTTTTTCTATTACAGAGTTCGGGAAGTGGGCACTGAGCACAGCACACGCAGTTTTGTTAATGGTGAGGATTGTGTGTGTCATTGCCACAGACAGGTGGCTTTGAGCTCAGGTGCCAAAGCCCCACTGTGCTGATTCTCCTGCTTCCCAAACCCTACAAATACCCATATTGTCTCAGCTTCTGCCTGCAGTGTCCAACACAAGGACACAAGACCTGAGCCCATAGCTCCTTGAAACACCCAAATGCTTTGCAGCTTTCACTGCTGGATGATTATGCCCATTTCCTTGCTATTCATGTTCTAATAACAGTCAGTGAACACAGGGAGAGAAGTAGAGGTGTTTTCCCCATTCCTCCCTCTCCAACCATCACTTCTTGAATGACTGCAACAACCGGCTAAATAATGGGAAATCTCAGCTAAAATTCAATCTTGCCTCTCCTTCTTGTCATGAAGTCTGTGGTGAGCTGGTTCTGGATTCTTGGCTGACTTTTCTTCATTTGTTTGTTTTGCTTGTTTGTAGAAGTTTTTAAGGTATAAACCAGAAAATGGGCAGGGATTGAGGTCTCCCAGCTGAATGCCCTGGGTATGAGGCCATGTGCTCATTGCCCTTCAATGTAAATAGTCCATTGTACTGAGGATCTACCATCAGGCACTACCATGAGTATCTGAGATAGGTAAGCAGCCAAGAGGGAGTGAATTATTCATAATAGCCCAAGAACAATGCAATTAAGGTGATTAAAGGCATTTTTCAATTTAATATTAAAAAAAGAACAACCCAGACAAATAGAACTACACTTAACTGTAGACACAGAGTTTTATTTGGATCATTTAAAGCAGGTCTGCCATGTAAATTAATGTTGAATTTTTAAAATAGAATAATACAATTTATCTTTTTCTGAGTTCTATTGCTTCACGGTGTCTAAAAAGTAATGGAAAGTTTTCCATCTGCTTAGCAGGGATGTCGAGAAACTGATCTGCAGGAAATGGAAAAAAATTAAAACTATTTCTGAGTTCAGAAGTGCAGCAACTTGTAGGTGAAACATTCACATCCACCTGATATTTCAGAATGGTATAAAATGTGGGGAGGAATTACAAGAATTTCTAGCAGGCATAGAGGGAATTTTGAACTGTACTAAAATTATCTTCATAGAATTGTCACTAGTTTTATCCCCACTTGAGTTGTGTAATTCTTTTCGTATATTCACACCATGACTTAAATAGCCGGCCCATTCTCTCTTCTAGGGAAAGAACAAGCAAACCCAACAGTCAGGATATGTCTGTCAATGTCTGTCATACCAGTTTGGGCTCATTGCACCAGGGCCCAAAAGATAATGCCCAGCTCTGCAGCACAATACTCACTGCTCTGTCATGAGGATGAAATTAACTCACATTAGGAGATAGAGTTGCACACTCATAAAGCCAATAACCGTGCCAAAGCTTTGATGCATTGTATAAAAACTCAGTATCAGTTTTCACTCCCCTTCACTTCTGCCTCACTTAAAAAATTCCCCACTCAGATCTGTTATTTCCAATCCAATCCAACCAAAATTCTTTGCAATATAAGCACAGAGCTCCGTCCTCTCGAAAACCAGATGATATTTAAATTAGCTTCATCTATTTGCTTATTTAAAGCAGCACGACAGCAGGGATAGCTGAGCTCCACCTTGATGGTATAATAAACTTGAACTCAGTGTTATGTGCAGGGATTGATTTATGCTGTTGACAGATTCTAGGCTTCAACAATGAATGTGTTAGAGGGGATGTAAATGCAAATGGCCACATAGTTTCCTGAAGACATGAGGGCTCCTCATGGTCTTATACTAATCACTTCCACATTTAGCTCTTATTTTTCTCTCTATAAGCTCCCTGTTTTTCCCAGGAAGGTTATGATCATCCACACTGAATGCATTTATTCAATTTATTTACTAAATCAAAGGTTTTGGAATAATAAGTATTGATTCTAAAAAACCCAAACACATAAACCAAACCCTCCCATCAAAATAAAGCAAAAAAAAAAAAAATCACTTTCGGAAGCGTCTCTTGAAGGTACCTTCTAATATGTGTTAGACCATAACCCTGACTAAATGAAAACTGACATAGGTTAAAAATCAGTATAAGAAATGTCAACCTGCATTTCCTATGTTGATACAGATAAATTTATACTCTTTTTTTTTTTTTAACCATCTCCAAAAACTTCAATCAGAAACACACATCTGTGATGACAGCCTCAATTTTTGCCAAAAGGTGGTGTTGGTTTTCTCCGGTTTTAGCAGCCTTTGTCATGCTTGCATTCTTGAGAATGATGGAGCAGCCTCTCAGACTGACTTCCAGTGTGTGGATGTTTTGCTGGTGGCTTGCAATAAGACAAAAAGTCCCTGAGATGTTGTTACCTTTCCCCAAAATTTTTGCCTGTCTCAAATCAAAATATAAATTTTGAGCTATAGAAAACTTGCTAAAGAAAATAGGAAAAGGAGAAATCCTGACGTCTTAGCACTATAACTGCCCATTGAAAAATGACTCAGTTCTTATCACAATAATGCAGCTTTGGCCACACTTTCAGCGTGGTAGGAAACACTCTGCACCTCGAGCTCCTGAGCAGAGCCTTCACAGCCCTGTCCCAGAGCACTGCCCACCACAGCACCCAGCTCCTTCCCAAAGCCCATCTGCTGTGTGCAGGCATTGGCGTGCTTGGCCTTTTGAGGAAGGAAATGACCTTGCCTCAGAGGGGGCACAGTCGCAGCCAAAACCGCAGCTGCAGTTCTGCAGAGGAACCACCGAGACCTCAGCTGATGCTACCTTTGCTCTTCCTGATTCTCGCACTAAAGGAAACAGAAGCCACGCAAATTTAGAGGAATATCTTGACTGGCAGTGAAGTAATTCTTTGAGTTCAAGCCTCTGACACAACTCCCAGTGACCTAAAGAAAATTACAAACATAAAGGGCTTGAGCTTGTATGAAACCAGTATATTGCTTTGTGAGGGAAAAGAAATAATGGAAGGACAGACAGAGCTGACAGACAGAGCTGTGCATCCAACTCCAGCCTGGCAGGCAGCAAGTATACACACCTGGTAGCTGATACCAACCAGCAAGAGGCGCCCACAATTTCCATCATAAACTTATTTCTTTGGTTGTTCGTATACTGGCAGCCTAATAGTTCAACCCATCCTCTTCCCTGGTACTCTGAAGGAAGCAAATGCAAGTGAAAGTTGTAGTTTTTTTCTCTCAGTTTCTCTGTGGAATCAATAGTCAAATCAGTATTACAAACTTGTGGTTTGTCCAGGCTCTGCTCAGTAGAATTTTGCCAAAGTATAAACATCTTGGGCTCTGTTTGCCCTTGATCTTGAAACTGTTGGTCTTATTTTCATTTTTAAGAGATTTACTGCCAGAATTCCAGAAAATGGAGCCTTAAGCTGAAACCAGAAAGGTCACAACGTTCACAATACCCTTGATAACACTGAGAGTGCTGCGTATCTTGCAATAGCCTTGTAGTCTCTGCTGAGTTCTCATGTAAAGACTCACAGAAAAAAAGATTTGGTTTAGCAACACCCAGATTATAAAAAGCCAAAACAGGAAGCCAGATCTCTGTGCCAGCTACCTGACTCATGGCAGTGGAACCATTGGTAAAGTGCTGTTCAACACCCAGTCAGTGAAGGGCTTCTCATTTAAAAAANAAAAAAATAAAAAAAAAATCAATGACCTAAAAGGTCACTGCTATGTTTTTTTTTTCTTTTTGCATTATATCTTATTTTTATTATTTGGGGCAGATTTATTTTCAAAGACTTTTATATGCTATGGGGAAGTCTATTAAATCATTACACTGCACTGCCTTGCTCTTACATTTAACCTTTAATAAACTTGAAATCTCCTGGTGTTCTCAAAGCAGGCTTTATCTCTGTTTTAGAGGAAGGGAAAGAAAGCAGGTCAGTGCAGTCAAGGCCAGGAGTTGATGTCTGCATCATGATTAGGACCGTGGACCTCAGCCTGCCATTCAGCCGCAGTCAGGGATGGTCTGTGGTGGACAGGGGTCCATTCCATTGCAGCAGGCAGCCATTTTGAGCTTCAGCCTGAGGTTGCAGGGAAGGTGCGGTTCTCTACACAGTTTGCAGAAGGGTTTTAGAAAACCAGAAGTTAAAGTCAAAGTTATAGCCAAAGCAGAGAGTAAAACTGCAGTTTCATTATTCTCAACTGTTTCTGAAAAACAGCTTCAACCTGGTGCTGATGTATAACACAAGTTTAATCACCTTAATAATGCCCAAAGAATTCATAGCCTGGCCAGGTTTAGAACTTAAGGGACTGTTTGGGTAAACTCTGCTCAGAAGAGTTTTGCTGTCAAAAGTTGGAAAACATCCCATAGACCAAAACCTCTGACACTGTATTCATTTGCCCAGAGCACAGTCTTGGGTACTCTTTTTGTGACCCACCTTTTTGAAGCAGCATACACATCATTCTGCCTGGAAAGCAAAGCAGAGTCACAGACAGTTCAGAGCTGGACAGTATCAGAAGGGCAAGAAGTCAGTATCTGAACAATTGAATCACATTCACTGTGCTGGGATAATTAGGTTGAAATAGCCAGTGGTGCTGCTGTCCTACTGGGAGTTCTTCATAGCAGACAAGAGAGGTGAATAAAATACTTCACCCTAAATTTCTTTTAGCTCTAGCATTGCCTATTGCAACAACCTGATCAACACTCAAAACTGTGCCTTCAGCTATTGTCAGTACTGCAGAGTATTTCAAAGTAGTGAATGCTTTGTACTGAAACATTTTTCATAGTCTAATAACTCTTTGGTTAGAAAAAAGATAAACCTCTATATCTAGCAGAGTGCATTCAGCTGAAATCACAATCCTCTGAACTCTCTCTGAATTTTAGCATGATGGTGGAAAAGGCTGTAAAACACCTCTCGCTGTTTCAAATCCGCACCATCCTTGCTGTAAATTTCCACGTGGACAGCCTGGATGCCAGCACACTGACTACTGTGTTTTAAAAAATACCGTATAGGCTCATGGAAGAAGTTGCATATGCACTTCAAGAAAGAGATTAGTTGAATCCCCATGCCTACAGGACAATCACTTTCTAAAGTTTTTCATTTTGTTTATAGCAGTATCACCCAGCTTCAGCAGCTAATTACCTTGCTTGGTATTGCTGTGATTTATTAAATGTTCTTTTGTGTTTTGATCACAGTGTAGAAACCTGAAACAGGTACCCTGGGAGAAACCAAGATTCCTGTCCTTAACTGTAGGTGGCATTCTTCATCTGTTCATCTGAGTTATTTTTGAAGTAATTTCAATATTGCTGAGACAAATGAGTTATTTTTGCGTTCCCTTGATTAATGTTATCAGTCTTCTCCTATGTTTAATTAAATAGTACTTTTAATTGGAAGGATTGCAGGTTCATAAAATCTAAAGTTGCATAACTATGTTACTTGGAAAGATTAAAACACCTTTCTGCTGTTCTTGCCCTAGAAGCTGAGGAAATGACATGTCTTTGAGTGATCTGGACTGTTTCCAGATAAATTCTTCCACCGTGTGCTATGAAGAAGAAAAAGCTGTAAGGCCTAAAGGCCTAGAGACGATTTTCAATTACCTGGCAGCAATAGTGAGTAAATCCAATCACATTTTGAATTTTCAGTATTATCTCTAGAGAAATCTCAAATAATTTCCTCTAGTAGGTGGATTTTGGCTTGCCCAAAAATTCTCATGTGTACTTGGTTATCTGAGACAACTCTGTACTCTTCTAAACAGCTTTAGGAAGGTTACAAGGGGAAAAAAAGAGGTTTTTTTTTTTCTTATATTTACAAAGAAAATGTAGTGAGCTTAAAAAAAAAGACCTAATCATGTTTGACTAGAACCAGACTGAACTACAAGAAAGCAAGTTATCTGTGAGTATCCCATGAAGCTCTGAGTATATTTTGCTCTCTAAGCTTTTCCAGCCCTGATCCTTCTTCTGATGTAATTCCATCAGTGGTATCAGATTATGTACATCCTTCATGATGCAGGCAAACATCCACAGAGGAGTAGACTTAAGGACATATGCTCTTGTGACCTGGGAGAGAAGACAGCTTCTAATCCTGGGAATAAATCTTCCAAATAGAAATGCAACTCAATTAAATTATTCATTTCCCTTCTCAGCTTAATCAAAGATTAAGCTACGAGAAATACGTACTTGTGCCAGATAACTGAAAACAGATGGCTGAAATTTGTTTAGTTCACCAGAGAAATTGGTAGGTCAAAGACATCAAGTCCCTTATGGAATAGGCTTTCTTAATAAAAAAGAACTTCGTTTGGGGGTCACTCTTTTGATGTTTACATTTTTATTTCTGTTATGACAGCGAGGTACAGTCAAAATTATTAAATGATCTGTTATCCACATGCATGAGAAGATTACAAGAAACATTTCACAGGGATATATTAATTGTATCTTTTTTTCTATTCTGTGTGAATAGTGTTACCAAAATATTAATTTCACCCTTCTTTATAACTGAGTCAAACCCAAGTATTTTGTTCTTATTGAAGGGGAAACATTCAGATAAACCTAAATAAAATATTCTGAAAATTTTATTTTTTTTTATGGCAGTTTGGGACCCATTTCAAACAAAATAAAACACTGAATTCAGCTACAGAACTAATAGTTTTGAACAGTTCTAAACATTATCACTTTCTATTTTTATGGCACTTATCAGCAACAGACTTGAAGGAATATGAATTCTTTGGCTCTTATGAAAGTTCAGCTGGATGATAGTGCTGTTGAATTTCTTTTGTAGAAAAATTAGTGATTGAAAAATAAAAATTATTTAGCAAAACCCTCTCCAGGAGTTGTGCCTAGATTTCACTTTAGCTTGTGTGGATTTTCCTAAGACAGTGAAGGGAGACCAAGTAAACTGTACTTATCTCTTTCCTGTGTCTCCCATTTTCACAGCTTGGGTCAATGTGCCTTCACTGATAAGGGACAGTGAAGAAACTGGGATGAGTCTTGTCTCTCCCATTCCTAGTGTTGCTGGGTTCAGCCTTTAGCTTATAGGAGCAGAAATACAGATCAGTCACCATAAGAAAACGGAAAATCCTGTATTATTCCTGAATACAACACTTAAATACATTTTTCTTCATAACTGAAAAGGTAACACTGTTCTTGTTTATGGTTTATTATTATTAGACATGCACAGAATGCTGTATTAGAATTGAGGAAAAAGGCATTAATTAATTTTGTGTTGGTTCATCTTCTAAGTAACTGTATAAAAACTTAAGACATCTACCCATTGGAGTCCAGCCTCAGTGGAAGTCACACAAAGAACTGCATCCCCAGGCATCCGGTGAAGGCTGGACTGCAGCCTGTGGGAAATACTGTGGGAGTGTGGTGTACGTGTAATGACTAATGAAGGCAGGCTTAGATTTGTTGCTGATTATCACAAACTGGCAAAATATTTCACAGAGTTTACTAATATCAATAGAATTTTAGAATATTTAGCTGTAATTGGTGGATAGAAAATGCATTACTAAAGCTGGTTCTGTACACTGGTGAATCCATTACAGTGCAAAACCCTGACCATGTTTAAAGCTTCAAACTGCAACATGGTCCCTAAAGAAGTCAAATAAAAAATTAGAGTTGTGCAGCCCAATCTGTCTAAACTCATGGATGATTTAAATCTCAGTCTTTCTTACCTGGGTTTTGTAAAGGGTCATCAAAACAAGTTATTGAGTTAGGGGCTTTTCTTTCTCTAATTGGACCAATGTAAATGAGGTCCTTAGCAACACGTCTGATAAAGATGAACAGCCATATTCTGTGAGGAAACAGACCACAGTTATATAAAGTCATCCCCTTGTATGTTTTACAGTTCCCTGTATGTTCTCAGATCTGGAAAATATGCTTCACAGTGACAGTTTAACTAGAGTACTGTGAGCTGAAGCATGGAATAGGTTTCTAGGTTTCATTTCAGGCAGAGAAAAAAAACAAAAACAGGTTTGCTTTTTGCGAACATGAGCCATTTTGGTATTAGCTCAATCTTACAACTCAAGTCTGTTCCAGATAGCTGGGGCTTTGCACAGATCTTTAGAGTAAAGCAACATGTCAATGACTCCCTCAGCAGCACATCACCATGTCGAGACAGCATATTTAAAATATGCATTCATAAAGTCACATTCTATAATGCAATGTTTTTATCACTTCAGTGAGGATACCCCTGATGTGGTGCTCCAGATGATGTCATCTAAATTACAATTCTACAGATTAGCAGCATTGCATCCACATTGGCTGCCTGGGATCATAAGCATAAGCATCTTTAATTGATAGGCAACTTCGCAGCTATTTGGAGTCTACTTTGATTTTTTTAAAACTGTGCCAGTGTCTTTCCTGTGAACTGTTACAAGGACAAACATGACCAAGACCAAGGCAAAATCCATCCTTACTGGGTATAGTTAAATCACACCTCAGTCATATCCCTTGACTGTGGTGATAGTTTCCCCAGGCTACTCCATGCTATTCCATGGTTGTGGAATCTCTCCATTTTTCACTCAGTAAAATGGAGAAGAGATGGTCATGGATCCTCTTCAACAGCCTGGGGACTGAGCCAACACACCAGGGGCAGCACAGAACCTCATGCTCTGTGCCATGACATGTGATCCTTACAGGTGACTGTGGGAATTAGTTCAC
>WAAG01071474.1:295-14970 GCA_013390105.1 Tichodroma muraria | reverse complement strand
ATTTCCCAAGTTTCATCTCAAAGTAAACCTTAAAAATCGTATACTCTGTATTCCAATATCTTCTCTTTTGCTTTAATCTCTAGGATACAGCAGTGTTTCTGATTTATTTTGGGTAAGTGCAGATCAATTAAAATTCCTTCAGGGAAGCCTTCTGAACCAGCAGAAAGTGAATGACTGTCATCAGGAACAAACACTTTTTGCTGTCATGGACTGGCATGTCACACTTTTGAGCAAAAACTATGTTAATTAATTCTATCCAGACCTACCAGGTGTACCAAAGGAATATAACCAGTACTTTCTGCTGTCTTACTAGATACAGAATTTGTGTCTGTGAACCAAGTATCCCTCTATGTAGAGCTGTGCATCAGCACATTATATGTAGAAGCAGCCTGTACTAGCACAAAAAAACATAGCAAGACAGAAATAACTTTGTTCAGACATCAGTATGCAACTAAAATCCCTTTTGCAAGATGCATGAATAAATACCCTCAAATATCACCCAAAACCCAGACATTTTCCAGTATATCTACATACATACCTATTCATTAACACTCTTTTTAGACCCTACAATTAGGAATTTGTATAACTGACAGGTTTTTTGGTCAGTTTGAAATATTGGATCAAAGTATGTGTACTGTTCATTCTATTCCCCCTCTGAAAAAGAAGAGCCTGCTACAGTGTTTGCTGTTCTATCTGCTTCTGCAGCTTAAATGGCTTCACTGAGGATGAAAGGAAATTCACCATACATCATGTTAATGATCAAAGACTCAAATACCACTGACTTACAGCAACATTTTAGGCTACCTCTCCTTTCTATCATTTGTGCAGTTTTTCTGATTAGAACGTTAAAGGCAGGAATATAACCAGACAGCTCAAAAGGTACTCAAGGTCTGTTTGATATTCCTTCGCCTCACTCTGATGCTAACTATAAATAAGAGCAAGATGTACCAAACAAGAACCAAATGTTTTAGCATTGGTATATGAGCAAAGACAAGCTTCTTGAAAAATGGCGAAATTTAGAGATGTGGGTTACAGGTATACTACAGAAGGTAAAATACTATTGCAGGATAAACCTATTGAAAGCAACTCAATAGTAGCAATGACAATTCAGAATTATCATCACCACTACTTAAACACTGAGAAAAAAAACACATGAGAACAAACAGGCGGCTACCTACTGGTTGTCAAATAAAAGCATTGATTTTTACTCTTTCCACATGTGGCTTCAAGTTACCATCAACAAGTTTACAAAATCTTCCCATGAATATCATCTTGACTCTCTCAAGCAAGTGCACATAAAGGGGGAAAAGCTGATACGCAATTATATCACTTGTAAGCATTAGAAATCAACAGCAACCCCAAAAAATCGTGTAAACTAAGAATGCTTTCTTTTCAACCATTTGTTATATAATTTCACTTGAAGGTTAAATATGCATTCATGCCTGCTTTAAAAATTTATTCCATATATTCTTTAATTCAATTATACTTGGTAGAAATCCACTTATATCAAAGATACATGAAGAACTTTCTACATGAACAATTTCTTAGATTATGTTTTTTTTGTTTCTGAAACAGCACAGTGATACAAGTCATCTGCAATTTTAAGACACAAATATATTTCAGATTACACACATATTAATTTGGGATATTAAATGCTACACTTGTGTGCAAGCTCACACCATTCCCATAAATTACCTAAGACACAAAGTAAAAGCTACACAACATGATCTTATTAGCATAACAGTTACATGACTTTTTTGGCAACTCATAAATATACAGTTGCATTGCAAAGCCATCCCAAATAAGCACAGACAAAATACTTTATCTCCTGACTGTCGCGTATTTTTAGAGTTTGCTGAAGAAAAATGCATTAGAGAAGAAAGTATTTGAGGACTATACAAGGAAGTTTCTTAATTCTTTTGGGATTAATATGATACAGTATTCCATTTTTGTTGATAAGCATCCTATTAATTTTACTTTCAATACCTGTAGCCTATTTGGTGTAACTAAGTAAAAAACTAGAGTAGAATGTGGCCTGATACCATAGGATATAAAATCAAGGACTCAATTGGACTTTTGATTTTGTTTGGTTTAAGATTGAACAATATTTACTCTTATTTCTAATTGTATAGACTGCCTAATGTAGTACAATCCTGTGTCTTTAGAACCATATTTACCTAAAAGACTTTATGCAGAAATCTTATCTCAAAAAACATAAACTCACAAAAATAATTACTGCTTTGCTAATAAATGCCAAAAATATTGTTAAGAAAGATGTATTAAAACAGTGACAAAGGATATAAATATATTTGTACTGAAGTCCTTTCCAGCTAATATGCGGTATCATTGTCCTAATCTGGAAACGAGACAGCGAGTAAACAAGAGATCATCCATGATGTAAATAATTAAAGCAATAAAGGTGTTATACTGCAAAATTCTCTAAATGTGTGCTGTTAAACTGAATGAAGCTGCTTGGTTTGTCTGCAATTTAAGAAACCTCATTACGCTACGGTAAAAAAAAACAAACAGTGCTTCGGAAAACATCGAGTTGGAAGTACTTCCCTCCTCCTACATAATGAAAAAAAGAAAGGACAAATTATCTATCTACAGATAAAAGGGTCTTTCTACCATGCATCAGTGCCATGAAAATAATCAAAAATCTTACTTATGTTTTTATATAGATCTCCTGCAGGACCTGAAAAGACATGCTAAAATCTGTAATATTTTAAAATCTATTCCTCTCACCAGTTGTATACCAAATTCTTCAAATCTTCTGGATTTGGATTATCATTAAGATTTAGAGAAAAAAATCCTCATTTCTCTTGCAGATTTAGCCAGTACTTATTTAAAATATATTGACCAGAAATACAACCTTAAACTGAATTGCAAGAGGACAGAATGTCATGAAAACACAAGAAATACTTAAGTCTAAAAAATTCCTTTCATGGCTACCTGTCCACCATCCTGAAGGAAATGATATATACGAGATGGATGAGAGAAGGCACAGGCTGATTAGCTCTACCAGGCAATCCACCAACCAAGATATAATGCTGGATTCGGAACAAACACATGGAATGCTTGGTAAACTGTTGTTAAACCAAAATCCAAGCCTGGGAAGGTTCAATAGATAGTGGTAAATTTGTATAGTACATCTTGTGGCAAATATGTCTGGGAATATTTTACTCCAGTCATCAACAGTGGGAATAGTGCCACCTCCTTTCCCCCATATTCCTTCCAGCTCTATGTGCCCTTCTCTTTCTAACATTAGGCTGTCATTCAGCACAGGCACATGTAGCAGGAGCTGAAGTAATGAATGTTGAGCAGTTCAGTGTGATTCCAGACAAGGAGCATCTCACACTATTCAGCCCATCAGGGTTATGCAATCAACACCTAAACCAATGTGATGGTAGCAGGAATTCAAGCTGGATCTTAACCCACCTCACTGCTAGCTAGTTTGGATCTCTTCTCTCAGTTGAGAGATTAGTCATTAATGTCCAGTACTGTTACGGTGCTGCAGCACTCCTGTATTACTGGCAGGGCTGTAAAAGATTTCTGCAGAGAGAGATGAGAGAAATTCCATGAAATTCCATCTGGCTTTTTTCCCTCTATTTCTCTTTTCTCTTTATTTTCTCTCCCACTATCCCTTTTGCTGAAAACACTGTCGCCCCATGCAGCTGTGTGAGGAACTCAACACGTGCATGGAGCCAGCAGGGACAGGAAGACAAGAGGCGAGCATTCAGTGACAGCCGGGATCCCTCCTTGTCACCTCAGGCAGCGCCAGAATGCGGGATGGGCTTAGGCAGGATGGAGCGAGAGTCAGCGATGCTGAAGCCAAAGGTACAAGGGCATGAGGTTTTAAAAACAGATTATGGGTGATGAAACTCTGGGGACCAGGGCAGGCCAGACAACAGGAGCATATGATTATTTGAGGGGATGATTTACATTATTATGCAGAAAAAGGTGGAGTTTAACTAAAAATGTGAACACGTCTGTGCTTGATGTCATGGACCTATTTGCTTCTGGGTGCTGTAAATAGGATGACGTCCTTGGGATACCTTTAAATTCAAAATTTTACTTCTGAACTTTGGCAGACTGGGATGTAAATAAATGTTCATTTACACTGGAGTTTTCTAGGAGAGTTAGATTTATTTTATTGTCATCGTTTTATTGACTGCTATATATTTCTCTCACAAAGCAGTGCAAATCACTTTTTGAATAACTGCTATTTGTACCGTCTACTTCATTTCACACATACAGAGTGTACAGTGGTCTGGAGGTAAAGGTAAAATTTCCAGAGAATGAAGCAGCACAACGATTTAAACCACTCTAATCTGGAGCCAAAGCAGCCCTAACTTGCCTAACCTTCATCAGCTCCACCTGCAGACTCTCACTCCTCCCTTGTGCTGACTTTAAATCAGTCCTGCGAAACAAGTGAACAACTTTTGATGAAAACACGGTCGTTCTTGTTAGAGAGGAATGAGGAGACAGATGTAACATAGATAAAGTGAGATCACACAACTGTGATGTGGCATGGCTCATTGCACTGTGGAAGCTCAGCCTGTGTGTCTTGGAGTGTAGACTGATGAACATTTCTTCTAACGGCAGAGACAGGACCAGTACCACCTCACCATTCCCTGCACTGCCCACTGAGCTGTGCCAAGGAAAGCATGCATGGAGCTATATGATCAGCCATACTGAGAAACTAATCTAGATTAAAAGTAAACTAGTTAAATAAAAGCTGTTTTCAAACTCATGGAGTCCACCAGACCCACAAAACACTGTATGAACATTTTTAGAGGTATAGCAATGAGGAGGAAGAACGAGAGAATGCTTGAGCCAGTCCCACAACTAAAGAAGCATTTACCACCCCACGATTTGATTAGCCTATGGAGTCCACAGTCAAATGCTATCAGATATCACTGCAGCCCAGCAAGCACCCTCAACCCCAGCTGCCTCCCACTGCCCTCCTCTCAAGTCTACAAAGACACACTAAAAAGGAGTGCAAAGAGCCACACTGCAAATGAGATGGAAGTGCAGTCCTCAGGGCACAGGTGTAGGCTCTGTGACAAGGACAGGCTGCAGAAGGGCAGCAAGGACTACAGAATTAACACTTAGCAGCTGCTGGGTTTAATTTACATGTCTTAGACAACTGGGGCCCATTATTAGGGTGGATGCACACCCGCCTGGCAAGCTTTGGTTTATTATCATTACATCTGTACATAGGTATGGACACGCTTATGTTTGATACCCTAAACAGTCCATCATTAGTATTTATATAATGAACTGAAAACTAAATCAAAGTCTATTTTTTGGCCTTAAGATTAAACAAATTTTTAAATTTCCTAAAGGAAACCCTAAATTCTACTTTATATCCCTTTTCATTTTAAAGATATTTGATTCTTACAATATATTTACCACATTTCTTTCCAAATGACATGGCTGCACTGTATCTAATATGAAGTACCTAACTTACATATACATCATCTACATCATTTAGAGCACACATAAAATAACTGTGGTCCATCATTCTATTAAATTATTTTCCATTTTTTAATAGTTTTGTTTAATAGATGCAGGAAGGCAATTATTAAATTAAACCCTAATATGTAAACTTCAGTTTGTAAACAGTGCAGCAAAGTATGGTATGATAGAACTCACAGTTCAAGAAATTCTGGGGTTTATATATAATAATTTTACATTTTCTTATATCTTAATTTTTCACACAATTAAAAATTAATAATTAAAAAAAATAACTTAGAGAAAATGGAGCAAAATACCTTATCTGCATTTCTCTTCCAATTCCATTTGGACAACAGTATTTCCTAAATGTAGCCTATTCACTGCTGGATATGTAATTACCTTCAGTTCATAGTCTAGACATTAATGCTTTCGTAGTATTTAAGACTTCTTGTAACATGCTTGCTGCTTTAAGTAAGCAAGGCTAAATCTTGACCAGATAAATTAGCAAAGAATGCAATAAAAGCTGCAATAAAAGAACTTTATCCTCCAAACCTTCAAGTTGCTGCTAAATGAGATTTCTTTGAAATGCAGATCAGTTGAACTAGATTAGTGAATTTTAGCTCCTGTCAACATCATAACAAAATACAAATACAATTGTTCACTGGCCTTATCTCCATGCTTCCATCTGCTGCCTTGTTATTTACTTTCCTTGATTTACTATGCAGATCTAAATAAGACACATCAAGGAGGGCTTACAACACAATGGCTTCTTAAGCTTTACATCAAGGTATTTGAAACTGAAGCCCTGAAAGGGCTGCCATCAAAGACATATCTCTAATGAACTTCTATATCAGAGAGGTTTGGTATTTAATACTGCTGTGAAAAGAAAAAGCTACAAATCAGAATGGCCTATGAAGGAAAATGTCTGAAAATCTTGATGAGATTAGCACCTACCAGAATTAATAACCCAATAAAAATGATATCTGGTTCACTGAAGAGTTAAAATTCCAACCTTTGCAAAAATAATGCCTAGTGTCAGAATGGGAAAACTCAGCTGACAAGGTTGAAAGGTCAGGGGGGTATTCTTTTTTCTCCACAAAATGTTCAAAAAGCATTTTTGCTGGTGGCTTGATTAAAATACTGTTGATAAACTAGCCATAGAATGAAATAATTAACAGACGACAGCGCTACTGTGGTACTTTCTGCAACAGTGGAATTTTACAGTACCTTTAAAAAAATTAGCAGCAAATTCATGGCAAAATAACATAATCTAAAATGACAGCATGCAACATTTCTTCATCAATTTTACTATTTCCCTTTCTCCCCCACAGCAATCTATGGCAGTGCAGGATAAAATCTTCTGTCAGTTTGCTTAAAAAAGCCAATCCTTAAGTGCCATTTCTATTACATGCCACAGCCCTACTTGTGAAGTGCAATAAACAAAGAAGTTTCCTCCTCATGATTTAAACACTCTTTACATACCTGGTAGATTAAACAAATATAAACATCTTAGAATTTCCAAAGCTCAGGCATAACCTTGTTCAGTAAACTCCCAGTTCTTGCAGTGTGCTGCCATTTGACAGGAATTTTTTTGCTGGGCATTGAAGTACATAAACAAATGATACTTTTCTTTCTGAAGAAAACATTTCAATCATTTATGTTCTTCTATAGCAAGGGAAGATCCCACAAGCGTGTTCTGTACTGTGGATCAATCAGCTCCAAACCAAAGTAGACATGTTGTATGCTCCAGTGCCCGGAAATCATGCTGCAGGCTCACCAGATGATGAAAACAGAGGTATGCAGTGTAGGGGAGCCCCACATGGCACCCGCTGGCTTCTGGGCATGTCAAACTTCACAACTACCCTACAGTCAATGACAGCAAACACCTTCCCTTTACTTCTTGCCTCCAAACATGTACTTGTCTTTCTACCCTCCTGCCAAATTGCAGGCAGTCTTCTAGAAACAAAGCCCCCAAACAGAAGCAGCATCCCATGGCTGTACTGCAGAAACCACAGTCATCTTCTTGCTGTATTTAATTTCGTACGGGATATGTTCCAGGCTTACTTATGGTCAAGAGAGACCACTACTTTTCCTTGTTTAATGAAATGACAAAACAACAGAATTGCATATGTAGAAGCAGGTGCTGTAACAGGTTTGACGACTCTTGACCTAAAGCATGTAAAATGATTTATCAGCAACAGCTGTCCCTAAGGTATTTGGGCTCTGACGGACAGTCAAAACTTCACCATCTGCACCACCGTGTGTTAAAAATGACAATCTGAATTAAAAGCTGGTCAACAAATCTCATATAACTAATGCCTTCCATATCCTCATCCATATGTTGAATTCCCAAGACACACAACACTTGGATTATCTATTACAAATACCAGTCTTTGAATCTAAATAAAATAAGACAATCTAGGAAGATGTGAAAAGTAAGTGTGTAGCAGTTGCTGTCTATTCACAAAACACCTACACAAATAATACTTTGAATGTACATATGCTTGAAATGCCTCTACAATTTCACATCATGATATAAATATATATCTTTCAAAGTAGCATTATATGTCTTTTCAGAATTAAAAAGTAGTTATAAATATCTACACAGGCTAACATAGGGCCTTTCTTGAATGCCCTGACAAAAAAAACAGATTGATAGGAAAACATCTCACAGCATCTGTGTGTTCTCCGCACAATGAAGGTATCCCAGGGTAGCAAGGTTTGCAGTTTGTGTTCTGATTTTCCCATGTGAAGGGGGAAGCGTTTTTTTTCCCCCAGACCACAGGAGGGAACCTGAGAGTCTGAATATGACCCTTTGGTGAACACAGTGACTTGCTCTGGAGCTATGCTAGCAGAAGGTAGCACCATATGCCCCGAGCCCCAACTTGGATGCTCTTTCTACAGTCTAATGTGCTTGTCAAAAGATGTTAAAATCACAGATTTACTTTCTCTGATGTATTTTAGTATTGTAAAAAGCAAAAAGAAAGGCAAATACAATGTATTATGAATTATATAGACTAGAATCCAAAAGGTACTTCCTTCAGTTAAAACTGCAAGATCTTTTTTTTATCGGTGAACAGCTTCTGATGTATTTAACATTACAGCAATCTTGTGTTTGATATCAATCGCAGTTATTCTAACTCCTATTGATTACAAACCACATTCTAAACTTCAGTGTTAATAATTTTCCTTCTCATGCAAATGAGGAAAAATACAGCTCATCATCTGGAAATGAGTGAAAATTACCAAATTTTGCTCCACTGAATTTCACTGAACTTTTAATTATTTCATTTTAAAGACTCAGATCACCAGACATCTTACCAGCTTAATATAGGCAGGAAAATTACTAAAATAAGAAAAAACTAATCCATGAAGCTCATACTGGAAGCAAATCTAAGGTAACGAAAAATGTGCTTCATAGCATTTCTAAAGATAACTTAAAATGTGGTGGCACACATAAATTCATTTAGTTCATATTTTGGCCTTTAGTTTTAGAAGAAAAACAAGCATTTTTTAAAATATATATTTATGTACATACACATGCAGGAACTGCTGAAAGACAGGAGGTAGCTTTTTCTGAAGTAAATAATAAAATTATCTTCCAAATTTTGTAAGATTCAAATATCTTTTAAACAGTTACAATTTCTTGCAAAAACAATGAAGATTTAAAAAAAAGAAGTTTGATTTATTTACTTGATAGGTTGTAACTGCCGAGAGATACAGTGATTGCCTCAAGAGCATAAATATTTAGACAAATTTTAAAATGTGTATTATATACTTGACAGAAGGTATTTACATGACAGTCCAGAGCTTAAGCAATCTGATATGAAATATTTCCTCATAAAACAAAGCCAAGTTAGAAAAAAATGTGCAGCACAGCCACCTAAAGAGGCTTGAGATTAAAAACATAAGCATTTAGAAAAAGATTAGCCATATAAGTGTTTGCGTCAAAATTGTGATAACCTTCATCCTACTTCCCAATTCACTGGATCCTATGTATGAGTTTATGAAAATAGAGGATGAGCAGCACACAGCATCTACTCTGTGTCTTCCTGTACTAAGCTTTTTAATTGCCTGCTCGTTATCTGCTGCCCTCCGCTCCCAGCGGTGCCGCATCCCAAGCGGGCAGAGAGGCCGCGGCACGGCAGGGACGCCTGTCTCACCCAGCCACCCTGGGGAAGGTCAGGAGCTGGGCTAGGAATCTCAGCTCCCTCAACCGCACCGATAAGGCGATGTCCAAGAGAGACGGAGATTGGTAAAAGGTGCAGATAAGCCTCGCAGACCTCGTTGGCGAGGGTGTACTCCTGCCATCTCCCAGAAACACAGCACAGCTCTCCCCCGACACAGATGCTGTGGAAGCTGAGGGTCATTTATCACTTCGTGACCTACTGTACTTTATCGTGGTGGTGTTAAACAAACTACGTATTTTGAGACCAGATATTTTGTCACAGAGTTTGGCAGTAACATACACATTCATCAAGGACAATTCTAAAACACCACCATGACTCAAGAGAATTCTCCCTCCCTCCACAAAGACCATGAAGAGTGAGACTCAGGACTCCAACATGGCCAAAACAAACTGCCAACACATGAGAAACACGTGCAGAAAAATCTGACAAATAAATTTACAGACACAATCTTCCACTGTATTTTGTTCTTTTCAAAAGGCAGATGAGCTTTGGAAGGAACACTGAGGTGGCTCAGTGTAGCCATTGGGCACTTCATAATCGTGAATTGCTGCCACCAAGCAGCAACTTACCAGAAAAAAGGTGTGAAAGGTTTGTAATAATACAAGTATCAAAAAGCTATCATGTGAGCACGGAGGACCTTTTACACTCAAGTCAGGGAAAACAAGTAGCTCAGGAGAACTATATTGATTAAAAGATGCAAAAGCAAAGAACAAAGGAATTAACAAGGAGCAAACCCAGAGTCAAACACTAAATTGGAAATACCTGGTCAAATAATTTAGGTTTGAATCATTTTACTCACTTTCATGCAATACTAAAATCAGATTAATCCTACTTAACTTTAAACACCTACACAGGTGTTTAAATCTATCTAATGCAGCCCAATCTCAACCTAATGCAGCGCTTGTAGCAGAGCCTGTGGCTTTCCTCTGCACATGAAGCCTGGGAGAGGGGCTCTTCCAGCTCAGGAGCACTAGTGAAGAACCTGATGTTTGAATGGATGAATCCAGCCGCTGCTAGGATGAATCATGAGAGGGAGTGGACTCTTGAGTTTTTGGAAGAGAAGAATTGTTGGATAGTTTTCCAAACGTAATGAAACTTGAGTTTGAAAAAAATCCAACTTTATTAGAAAAAAAATAGAAAAATAGAAAAAAAAATAAGTAGTCCAGATCGTACATCAAATTTTACAATGGATATATCTACAGAGGAACATAGATTTATTTTTTGCCTTGTATTTCAGACTTTTTAAGTGTCTATTACTGAATTCTGTGAACTTAAGGGTATTTGCTAAGTTAGTTTAGATACAGAACCAAACATATTGCTATATTTAGCTATATCTTTCAACATTTGAATAAATGAAAAGCTAAGCTATGAGGGTGAAAAAATGCTGAGGATATTTGTTTCTAAAGCCCCCCCCCCCAAAAAAAAAAAAAATCCCAGCACACATGGGCATCATGTATTTGTGGACTATAACAAACATAACAATTGTCAAAGAAATTATTTCTTATTCTGCTCTCCTTTCAAATTATGAACCAATCTTAATATTGAAAATTGTTGCCTTTTGTAAAAATACGTGTGTCTTACAACGTACACAGAATGGTTACTTCCCACATACTTATTTACTTAATATATTAAGTTGCTCAGAGAGGTAATCTTTATGTTTGCAGCACATAAAATATTGATTATTAATATTTAAAATAAGGTGACAACTAGTAAATTTTCAGATATAATCCCTCCACTAAAGTCTATTTCCTTTGTTTACATACAACAATTCTCTTTTAAAATTTAAAAGTGGAATCTTAAAAGTGAAAAAAAAAATTGCAAAATGTTTTTTATTTGCCATTAAATTACAAGGTTGCAGAATATTGTATCTGTCCCAATTTTAGAGAACTGCTTAAGGCATCTGCCAACCAACTTTCAAGAGGATTAGCTGTAATGAAAATGCAATATATGTAAATACAACCACGTATTTAAATGTCAAATATTTCAAACACAATAGAAAAATTACAAATTCAAAGTTATCTTTTCAAACATAATTCTATCAACTCTCTTCATGAAAGATAAAAACTTGGGAACAGTATTTTTATACTGTATAAAACATAAAATATGGCAACATATTAACTTAGCCTTCTTAGTAAATCTCATTATTGAACTGAATGTGTTTTCTTTATGAACACACAACATATCCCATCTTTAACACCGATTTTACATACTTCAGATTCACCTTGTAGATTCTTCTAAATCTTGTTCCTTGTGCTAAAGCCAACAAAAGTAAGGTAGAGTATGAACTTTAAAAAGCACATGTTCCTCTGTGCTCTTTGGGTATCTTGTTTACTTGACATGATGTGCAATATTAGCATAAGAGAAAGAATACAATTACAAAAGGAAATAAAATCATCCAGCTAAAACTCTTCTGACTTCAGACACATTTTTCTCATCTCTGGATGTGGTACAACCTTGCTGTGAACTATTAGCTTTCCAGTACTTAGAGACAGACGGCTTCATACTGCTCAACACAGATTACTGCTGTCTATCTAAATAGGGCTTACAGTGGCATCAGCATATTTTATTAACTCAGAACCATAAATCCTATTCTTATGTACTTTAAAAGACCAAAACTCCTAGGGTCAGTTAAATTTACAACAGAGTGGCACCTACAAGAAAGACATTTCACAGTAAGGATATGCTTCTTTCCCCTTGGAAATTCTTATATCTGTTGGAAGTTTAATAAACAATATTTCATCACTGAGACAAAACAACAGTTTTCCAAGCAGATTTTTAGCTCATTGCAACATTACACAGTACCCCAATATACTTTAAAATGCCTCACAACAGAGGTTTCCTTCATGTTTCAAAATTCTCCATTCTTGGCATGATGAGCAGATCTAAACTTCTGCTCTTCTGTGAAGCTTTATTTATAAACATAGGCTGTTATCAAAGTTCTAAAATTTGGGGATTTGATTTTAAAGTAATAAACCAATTTTAATCAACATTTTCGTGAATTGTGGACTGTTTACTATTTTATCTTTTATTGTAACACAACATTATTCACTAGAATTTCACTCTCAAGTAACTATAACAATTCAATGCTATCACAGCTGCGAAAAGAAAAACTGAGCTTTGAAGCTATTTGATTTTGTCCTATCAAAATCGCTGTCTTGTACTGATTGCGGAATCTAGTTAATTTGGTATTTTGTAACAAAAATGTAAAGAGACTACAAAAAGTAGAGAGTCAGAAGTAAACATTTTGATCAACCTAATTCACTTTCAAAAAAACCCACCAAAACTCCTGCTATTCCCTTTTAGAAAAATATTTCGGCATTTAAAGACAAAATAAGAGCATGTGTGTGACTTCTTTACATGAGATAGAAATAAATCCTTCCTAAATGTACAGAGTACAAAGTTTTCTTTTGATAGTCTATGAACAACATTTAAGAAAATGCCTAAAACACTTAGCAAATACTTTGACTATTTAGCAACCTCACCAATATAGCTGCTTAGACACCATGATGATGTGCATCATATATAGACTTCTGGAAACATACATAAACTCAACACAAGCATGCAACTTCAGCATACAGAGAGGAACAGCATGCAATTACACTGCATGTAACAAGGTAGGTGTGGCATGATTATATGGTGCATCACCAGGAAACAGGGGAAATGCTGAGTCAAAAACACTGGTGACTTGAATGATGTTCATGCCAGCAAAAGTATGATTTGGAACAAACCAATAAAGTGGTTGGCCCAAAAAAACCTATGTGTGCTATATACTTTAAGGATTAAGACATCTAATAAATATGAAATTCAGCTATAAAGTAAAACTACACAGAGCTCCTTTCTTCAAATGCATTCCAGCCTGCATCTACATGAATACCATGCTGACTCTGAGCAAGCAGGCACAATCTCTGGTTTCTTATGTCTCATACTGAGTAGGTTTTTCAATTCAGAGCTGATTTCTCAGTTGGGAAACCCCCACTTTGCCAATTGTTTTGCATGAACACCATCCTCAGACACTGCTCACAGTGGTGCAGGTGATTCTTTAAGGAGAATCAGTGGTCACAGAATTGTTTCTTAAGATGGGGCTAGTGGTTTAACAGCTCACGACTATCACAGTGAGAATACTTCTCACTTCTCTCTCTCTTCCTATCCACATCAGCCACTGGCTCCCACAGCTTACCTTATAAAGTCTACAGCAATCTCAGATACCTCTGTGAACCTATTCAGTTCACAGAAATGGAAGAAAGCCTACACAGGCTTCTGCTAAATTAATTTTTCACTGTGTTGCTGAGTTAACCTGATGCAGAGAAGGGTCTGCTGAGCTCCAGATGAAGCCCAAGAGAGGTTGCAAGCCCACATACATGAGCCCACAGATGTGAGAAGAGGGAAGAGGATGGCAGGCTGAAGGCCAGGGACCAGGAAAAAACCCTTCTCTTTAAAACTGGCAACAGCATATCATAAGGAGAGATCAGCTGTCTGTGAAACTACAACTCCACCCCAAAACTAACTATTCAGTTACAATGAAATTACAAAGGAACCATCCTCTAGTTCATTCATACGTTATCTTCTTTACTTTCTCAAGCACAGGAACTTTTTTCCTTCCAAAGACCCTAGCCAGACTTACTTCTCAGAAAATAGTTGGGTCCACTGTCTGTACATGCCATTGGCTAGCCAGTAGCTCCAACAGCTACTGAAATCCTGGCCAAACAAGCTCAGATTCACACTTCTTCCCACTCTCACAATAATCCCTAGCTAAGACAATTTGAGGGTTACAGTCAAATTGCTACTCAATCTCACATTAAAGAGTATGTACATTTATATGCTACTTCCTTCCAGTCCACAAAATGGAAATAAGAGCTGGGTTTGTAAGTTGTTTGTTTGTTTGTACTTAGAAGAGGTGGGGAGGAAACAGGGAACAATATAAAGGGAAAAATGAGCATTTTACTGAGCCATCATGTGTCCCATATTTGTCCACTGTTCCTGGATTTGCCAAGTAGATTTACTTACAGTTGTAGGTACTCTGCTCTT
>WAAG01071436.1:0-17110 GCA_013390105.1 Tichodroma muraria | reverse complement strand
AAAAACCCCCTCTGTCCCCCCCCCCCCCCCCCAAATTACCTTGAATTACTTTAATCAATCCCAGGTACCCTGAGAGGGTCATTCAGCTGAGGCTGTGGAACTCTTCCACACTTTCTCCGCACAGCCAGGGAAGCTGGACTGTGACACAGACCAACACTTACTTTGTTTATGCTCATTGGACAGATTAAGCTGTTGTGTTTTTTTTTTTTATTTTTTATTATTTTTTCTTGTTTGGTTAGTCTTTGGGGCTTTTTTCTGTACTACTCAGGTGTTGCTCAGCAGTTCCAGTCTCTGTCTCCATCTCCTGGTCATAACAGGCTCAGCCCAGGGAGCTGGGGCTCAAAATTACCCCAATTACAACAGCAGGAAGAGAAAAACTCTGGATACTTCCAGAAGTGCAGTGCAGGGTAAAGTCCCATATTAAAAACCACACAGAACCAATAAAAATCAACATGATATACAGTTGTCACCTTTCCCTACTTTTCAGCTGAGAATCTGGAATTGCAGGACACAGCATTTGTCTATTAATAAGAATCCAAATCCTGCTATATTTCTTTCTTTGCAGGAAGAGAATTAAATTGCTTATTAGCATTTATTTTCTATCTCCATTTCAGCCTGCAGATAGGTCAGTATTTATGACTGTCCATGGTTTATGGAATTTAAGTTCTTCTCTCAGCTTTTGATTATGAAAAACCTAGGCTGTTCCTTTCTGTGAATTACTTCCCATAGTGTTTTATTCCCTCTTGATCCAAATCACTGCTTCCATGACCTTTTTCAAAAGCCACCTTTTATGTTCAGCACACCAAGTATTTTGATCCAACATCCAGTTTAACTCCTGAAAAAGCATCTACAGACAACTTCAGTAGCCATTCATTTTCTCTGAAATTATTTGCTGCTTTATGATGGAATACTTGCAGCCCTGGAAATGTCTTGCTCTCCTGGGATACTCTTAAAGCCACCCATGATTTGTATAAATTTAGAGTTACCACGATCTCTCTCCTACTACAAGGAACTGCACAACCCTTCATGCCATGCTTTCTGTAGGGAAAATGAGTGAATTCTGAGTGAAGAGCCTCCAGAGCTCTTACTCGCTGGGCAGAAGTGTTTCACTGATTAAACCTGGCACTGTTGCCACGCCTCAGTGGCCAAAGCTGCTGAGCTGGCCCAGGGCTGGAGCACAGACCTGACTCGTAGGGGTAGCATTCACTGATCTGCTCCTCGCGCGTGATGGGCTCCTCGTCGTCGGGCAGGTACCGCTTGTCAATGGCCTCCTTGATCTGGTTGTTGGCTCCTTTGGGGTCCAGGTCCATGGCCCAGGAGAAATTCATTAGGGCCAGATGTGTCTGACCCAGCTTTTTATAAACCTAAAAATAAAAACAGCAGAAAAGGCTACATTTACATGAAGCTGCTACTTGAAGGTTTAGGCAATGAATGTTCCAAGCCACAGTTCAGTGATGTTTTATGGAAAGCAACAGAGGGTGGGTATGAAAAATTTATTATGTGAGCCCCAAGGGAAAAAACAAATATGTGTAGAAAGAGCAAGTGTTTCTATTTAAAAAAAAAAAAAAAAATTAAACTAGCAGCTAAGAGATTCTTTATCATTAAGGGCAGATGAGGAAGTTATTTATCTGTGTTGGGCATTGGAACGGTGAAAATACTTCAGTTTGTCAAAACATGGCCACTCACGTCAGTTTAGAGGTCCAGCTATTCCTGGACAAATACCAGTAAACACATTTCAGCACAAATCCTTTTAACCTCTCTCCAGTTTAAACAGAAAAAAGAAATCTTGCTGATAGAGAGTTCCCCAGCACTGTGTTAGAGGGAAGTTTGTCTTGGTGCTTCCAAGTGATCAGACCCCCACAGCAGGAAGTTGCAGAAGTTATTTAAAGCTTATCGGCAGAGGAGGTGGTGGGAAAGAAGATTTCTGCCACCAGATCACTTCTCTGGCATTTCACACAAGAAAGGTTGGAAGGTAGCTGCTTCTTATTCAGTATTTCGGACACAATACATGAGAATGTGGTTCAGTATTTTAATAGTTACACGTGCAAATAACCAGCTCTGCTGACTGAGGGATGGACTATCACCTCCAGCTCTTTAACTGTCCTCTGCATTTAAAAGTTGGCACATAATACAGCTGTGAGCACTAAGCCTTATTTAAAGCTTTGGGAATTCTTAGAACACTGCTCCAAGTGGAAGCATCTTAGTGACCGGTATCAAATTTTCTCATTAAGCAGCAAAGGAAACCAAAGAACTCACGATCACAGTGAAGTTCACTTACCTTTCCTATTAAAAAGTAAACAAGAGACTCTTTGGGAACAATCTGTTTCAGTTCTTCAAGTTCTTGTAAAGCCGACTGAAAGGTTGGAAAGAATATTTATATTAGGCATTTGAAACCAAACACTTCTAGTGAAACTTCTACTTTACTTTTAAACTAGTTCTTGATGCTGGAGCTGTGATTATGGACTAGTTCTGAGCTGGATGTTCTACTCTGCTGTGACAGTCATCTGGCATCATTAAGAAATTAATAGAAAAATATTTAGTCTGCAGTTAGAAATAAAAAAAAGTCTTAAGTAAAGTTTTCCCTTTCAGTGTGCATACACGTTTCTGAGGCAAGTTTCAAAACAGACTTGGCTTGTTTTCTGGAGCCAAAAAACACTGGCCAGAGGAAAAGTTGCTGTATAAACACTGTGGGAAGATCTTCTCTTATTCTAAACAGGGTTCAGGTCAGCAGGGGATCAGCCCAAATCTACTTCACATCTGACCTTTCATTCCGCAACACAACCTTGGAAACAGCTGGTTCTTATTGCTGTAATTGGACATGGGGCAGTTGGCTGAGTTTTTCTAGTAATTTAGTATAAACTCATGATAGTGGGTCAGACTAAAATAATAATTTAAAAAGCAACACCTGTTGGCCCCAGATTTTATTACAATCAAAACATTTAACACACCACCCTGGTGAGGGTGGCACTTGCCAAAGCAAATGCTTCCCATGTCCCAGGCTCTTCCTGCAAGCCCTGGTGCTGCCCAGAGTGACCTGTAAACATTCAGCTCCCAAGGCATCCCCATTCCCAGCTACAGGAATTTCAAGGCTGCCACGAGCACCAAGACTGACCTTGTACTTCTCATTTGCAAATAACACCGAGGCTCTATGGAATTTGCATAGTGGGTTCTTGGGGTCGATGTTGATCGCTTTGTTCAAAGTGTCCAAAGCCTTCTCAGATTTTTTCAGTGCATGTTGGACCTGGCACACAAAGAGAGAACAATTCCAAAAGGGGAAAAAATAACAGCTCATCTGCCAGGCAAGGACAAACCCTTTTGACCATGTTTACTTACAGTCTGCTCCTTTAGAAAAGTATTTGCCCAGTTCCAGACCACGTCTGAACAGGCTTCCTCATGGGAAGAAAAATCCTCCTCACCTTCCCTCCACCCCAAACCCTTCTCCCCACCCAAGTTGAGTGCCATGTACTTACTACTCCAATGTGACACAGCAGGACTGAGCTCTGAGGGTTGATATCAAGTGCCTTCTGGAAATGCATTTCTGCCAGACTGAATTTCTCCTGTTTGTAATAAATCATTCCCAACCCATACCTGCAGCAGAGAAATGATTATGGTAAGTAGCACTGGATTTTAACCAAATCAGTTTCTGGCAGGGAAGGTGACATGGCAGGAATGGTTTGTAGCCTTGCCAATCCCATCCAGGGGGGGAAGGGATTTCTTGGGGGAAAACTGCCTAAAACTTTCTTTTTTCTCTTTATCCATTGGGTAGCTGAAGAACTGATGTGTGATACACAGGAAGACTGGCTAAGTAACCGATAAATAAAAAGCACACAAAAGTTATTAACACTAAGTGGCTCACACAGATCTAACTTTAGTGCTTTAAATATTAAAAAGCTGTAAGAAATTAAGCGTGTCCAAGGCCAGGCTGGATGGGGCTTGGAGCAACCTGGGGTGGTGGAAGGTGTTGCTGCTCATGGCAGGAGGTGGCACTGGATGGGCTGTAAAGTACTTCCAACCCATACCAGACTGTGACTCCATGAAATTACAGCTGTGGCAGCATCCAGGAGACGTTCCTCTGGAAGGAATTCTGCACATGGAGCAGCAGGGGATAGAGCCAAACTCACCAGGCGTTGTAGTGCCGGGGGTTGACTCTGATGGCGTTTCTGAAACAGGCCAGTGCTTTGTCCAGTTCTTCTGTCAGCACAAACTCGTGGCCCAGCAGGGTGTAGGCATAGGCATAGTTCGGATCCACCTGGATGGCTCTCTGGAAGAACTTGATGGCAATGTCGTGCTCCCTCTGCAAGCTGAAGCAGTTTCCTGCAGCACACCAGGCCTGGAACAACAGCAGGGTGGGAGCTGAACCCTTTTTACAACTCTGGGTGACTAAGTTTGAGCTGACCACATTTATCTATATTGCTTCAAATAATTATAAATAACTTAGTCCTAGATTAAAAAGTAAAAGCAGGAATAAACTAACAGTTCAGGCTCACTCCTGTGAGGCAAGCAGGACTAAACACACCTTCTAAAATAAATAAATAAGCAAGCTGAAATACAGAAATGGAGAATCCATGGACACCCAACAAGTTGGTGCCAATTAGATCCTTTGATTAATAATGACTAAAGCTTTTGAAGCTGTTGAAAAGGCCAGAAATAAAACATATTTGATATTTAAGAACAAAGGGAAAGATGGTACTTTATTTCTTCAGCTCCCTCCAACTGAAAAAATCTGGAAATCTGAAGAGGAAGAATTTTAGTAACAACCTCCCCTTTCCCTGCTGCTCAGTACTCATCAAGACTGTAAACACCACAGCCTGGGGTCCCTCACTTCCCCAAATTTTTAGCACCACTGCCAAAGCATGTAACTATTCTCCACTCCTTGGATTATCTACTCTTCCCCTCTACCCTCACTAATCCTACTACAAGCACCAACTGCTTCACTGGGCTTGAGTTTTCCACTCTTAGACAAACTAAGAGGACAAAATGAATTTGATTTCCTCCTCCATCAAAAAGATTTCCAATATCCTCTACAGTTTGCTCAATTCTTAAGAGCACATTTATCAACTCACATCTTCTATTTTTACTGTAGCACTCATTGAAAGATTTCTGGGTTTTGGCACATCATGACTACATTACCACACCCCCTGCAGTTTAATGGACTTTGGTATGAAAATGTGCAACATCATTTGTTGCACATAAAAGTCTGCAAATAAATTCTAGAACAAATATTTTAAGTGCCAGTGAATTAACTACAGCAATTGAAAGGTACAGGTAAAAGATTGCCAGTGTGCAGAGATTCCTAATCTCTGCACACTGGCGGCAGCAGGAGTGACTGACCTACCCATGATCTTCCTGGTTGAATGGTGCCAAGGCAAATTTAAATAACCATTAACAGACAAAAGGTTTCAGCCTGTTCCACATAAGCTGATATTCAAATTTTAAGGAGCCATTTCAGGCATCAGCAGTTCAGCAGACAACCCTGCCACCTCCCTCTCCAGTTTTGCCACGTTCAGGTGTATTCCCACTGGAGAATACACTGGATTAGAGCTCAAAGCTCCATTCTGAATCACTGGTTTTAACCACGTACAGTTCCTCTCTTCTCATTCAAGCCCACAGCATTTTATATACCTCTGGTGAGTTTTTATCCATGTCTGTCAAATCTTTAGAAAGAACTGAAAGGGCAACATCTTTCTGCAGATGCCAGAGTGTGGTTGAATAGATTTCCATGCCTTCTACTCTGTAGTTTTCAATCCTCCTCACTTCTGAAAATATTCTTTCAGCCTGAGAACAGAAATGAAACTTAAAATAAAATTCCACCCACCAAGACAGAGCACTGAGGCCAAGGTTCAAGGCCTTATGTCCAGCCTGAGCATCCTCTTTGCTTTTTATGCGTTCTACACAGAGCTGCAAGTCCTGGAACTTTCCTTTCAAGGGAAGTGACTGTATCCCAGGATATTTATGCCAGAAGGAATGCAGCCAGCTCTCCCTCCTGCTGACTCAGCTGCATTCCTGTTTCTATCCATGCTTGAGTGGGGCAAAAACATCATCCACAAAATCAGAAACTGAGTGCAACAGACTTTTATGGGCCAGTTATGATTGTTAACCATGCCAATAGAGTGACAGGATAAGGGGTGATGGGTTTTTTAACTGCCAGAGGGCAGGGTTAGATGGGCTAGTGGGAAGGAATTGTTCCCTGTGAGGGTGGTCAGCCCTGGCACAGGTGCCCAGAGCAGCTGGGGCTGCCCCTGGATCCCTCAAGTGTCCCAGGCCAGGTTGGACACTGGGGCTTGGAGCAGCCTGGGACAGTGGGAGGTGTCCCTGCCATGGCAGGGTTGGGAATGGATGAGCTTTGAGGTCTCTTTCAACTCAAACCACCCTGGGATTCTGTGATTAAAATCTGTATCGTCACCTTTCTAAATAATCTGTGAAAGCACCCAGCATGTTCCATCTCAAAACTGACTGTGCACAGCTCAAAACCTCTCTCTACTTTGTCCCCTGCACACATGCTGCCAAGGAGTGTTTTAAACACTTAGCAAACAGGCACATCAGCTGTCAGGACAACAGTGCCAGGCAGAGGTGAACTGTGGGATTACCCTTAACTGCTCCCTTCTGATTCTGGAGCAGTTTGGCATCACCTCAGCTGTGCCAATGCTCCATTGGTGAGGCTGGAAGGGAAACTGGGTCACTGATGTGATCAGAATTAACTAGAATGGAGGGAAGTTTTTTGGTTTAGAGCTCACATTGTTGAGTGATCTATTCTAAAACACTGCAGTGCAAACGATTCCATCAGCACAGCAGGAGGTGGAGGCAGGACACACAAGGAGGAAACCCCAACACTTGGACACGAGAGGAAATAACATTAAGAAAAAAATCTTAGGAAAGCCCAATGATAAAGCCCTAATGAAGCAGACTGAAGATCTAAATCCATTCCAGGCGTAACTTTTATATTTATCCATTTACCACAACTACAAACTTGCCACAGATTTTACAGGAGATTTGCAGGTTTTGTGTAAAACTGTCGAAGCAAAGTGAGTAAGAGGAAGGCCAGTTCCTACCTGCATGTATTCTGCCAGCTCAAAGTAAGCTCTCCCAATTTGGCACAGCACCCAGCCTGTGTTATAGTGGTGGGATGGCAAATGGCTCAAAATGTTGATGGCTTCTTTGCAGTTGTACGAGCACAAGGCTAAATAACCTTTCCCCATGTCCCGGAGAAGGCTCATCAAACCTTCTAGGAGAAAAGCACAATAAATAAAAGTGGGGAAAAAAAGAAAGAAAAAAAGACAGCTGAGACTTATTTACTTGGAAGTGCTAATCCCAAAAGCTCTGCCTTGTGCACTACTCCTGAATTTGCCTATGAAAACCTTTCAGGAGTTTCCAAACAAGGTTTATACACTCCTAACATTATACACTTAATTAACATGAGCATGATATTCTGAATATCAGCCTCTGTAAGGGAAGCCAGAAAATAATGAATCCTTAAACTCTGGGGCTCAGGGTGAGTGGAGTTCTGCATTTCCAGCAGCTATTCAAATATTTCTCTAGGTCTGAGCAGTTTCCACAAGCCTGGTAGCCATGGAGACATCCTCTTGCTGCCTGGAAACATTACTGAGCCAAAAGAGGGAAATTCAGCATTTTGCTTAGGATTTTCGGACAATCTGAATAAAGACTTGTTTTTAAACAAATGGGAAATATCAAGGGAGAACAGACCACATAAAGCCCGTGTTGAGGGGAGATGACTGGGTTATGAGTAACTCTGAATCAGTTTCCAAGGATAATAATACTGTCATAAATTATATACTTTAAAATTTTGAAGTTATACTTTATAAAAACATAATGCTTATAAGAAAATAAATAATGTTATTATGATTATTATAATTAATACATTGCAAAATAATTTATCATACTTTATATATCAATGCTTTGCAAGCTCTGGTCCTTAATGATTAAAGTATTTTCAAGATTTACCTGTTGACAATTACCACTCACAGTATTTCTTCACATGTTTCTAAGTTAACAAGAAGATGTTGAACTAAATCAGTTTTTATCACTATACAAAGGTGAGAGCTGCAGGCTAAATGAAATGGGAAAGAAGCAAATACTGAAGCAACATTAAAACCCAGATATATCAGATTTTACTCTACTACAGTCCAACAGTGCTCAAACAGACCTGCTGCTGCCTTCTGTAGCGTAAAAGCTTGGATTTGTGGTGCAACAGTAGAAATTTTCCCTTCTGAAATGATGGAAGAATCCAGTTTGGTAATTTCCAAACTGTCATTTAAGTTTGGTTGAGTTATTCCTCCCTTATTTGTTTTACTTTTTGTTTTTCTGTTTGGAATCTTAGGTGGAAACTTCATTTTTAATTTTTTGCTATTCTCCTGCAAATAAGAAAAGTAAGAGTTACATATACAAGAGCCTTTTAAATTCAGAAATCTAAGCTTGAGAGTGAATTGTGTAAAATTATGTGTAACAACCATGCCCAGCCATGCCCTGCTCACTGCAGAATCTGTTCTTAAGCTGCTAAAACTGCTATGAATATGTGCAAATTATCAGCTGGCCCAGTGGCACGGATAAGAAAGCCAGGGATCTGCAGCACGGGAGCTTTGGTACCTTGGTTGTGGAACTATCACTGGTAAACAGGCGAGAGCTCCGGCGAGGCAGCGCGTTGGGTGGAGCAGCAATGGTTGGGCTCAATACCTGAGGTGTTGTACTGGAAATAAAGATTTAAAAATTACACAATGGGAAGTAAGCTTCTTTGCTCCACTTTTAATAGCAACAGCTTTCAGTTTTCTTTTAAACAAAAATGCTCCAGTACTACTATTTCTTTTACCTTGTCTGTGGACCAGAGCTCTGTGTTTGTGCAACAAGAATTGGAGTGACTTCCCGGCTATTCCCACTCTGGGAGAAGACAGATTTTGTTCCAGCCTGGCTGATCCTGCTGACAGCCTGCACAACACAGAGTTTCTACAGGTTTGTTATTATGTCACTCAGGAGTCTCCATGTCTGCTGCACCAAACCCAACCCACTCCACCCACCAAACACTGCACAAGGAGAAACAGAATTATTTCAATAAAGGAGAGGGTTCCCCCATCCCCAGGGGAAACCATCAAAAGTGTTTCTCCTTCTACCTGTTAATAACACCAAGTCTATAAAGCTTATGCATGTTATTTGAAGATATAGAATCTCCATCTAGTGGCAAGAAACTATATGTTAAAGTGCTTGTGCAAGAACAAAAGGGAATTAAAAGACATCACATTTAAAGGCTTTTTCCTGCAGAAAGTTGTAAAAAAAACCATGAAAAAAATAGAAAGAAAAAGATTGTTTGAATTATCCTATTACAATCCCATTCAGAAGCCATTCACAAACTGCACAGCACCTCAGCCTGTTTTCAGAACAGATCCTCCTCTTCCTATTTTTTAAAAAAAGCTTCACAAAATTATCTTTCTGCCCACTCCAGGGACACCAACATTCAATTCAGTGATGGCTGTTTGGAAGACACCAGAAAGGGACAAGTGGATCAACACCAGCACAAGCAATGCCAGTTTGTGCATTATCCAACCTCAAAAGCTCCGTCCTTCCTTTCCTTTCCCAGATTCTGTTACCAGAGGATGGTTTAGGTGGCCAGCAAGGAAACTTGCCCACTCAGACAGGAAGCCTTTGGATTCATCCTAATGCTTCATTCACTTATGCAAGTGTTTCCTAGGAAACTGCCTCTGTTCAGCCACAGCTCCACCAAACCCTGTCTGACACAGAACTGGAAGAGCAAAGTGGAACTGGCACAGTCACTATTTGCACTGGACAAAGCACAAACCAGAATTTAAGTTGTTTATTAAAACTATTAAATATTTGTGTTTTGGTATTGGCACAGCTCCATCTGGGCAGGGCCTAACTGTGGAGTAGAGAAATTTACACCTCGGTGCTGTTGTATCACACTCAGCAAAGCAACAAAACAGCAGCAAATCTGACTTGATTCCCCGAAGCTATCCAGCTCTCAGAAGAGCTGCACCTTACTAACTTTATTTCCATTTTCAGACTCATGGAAATTTACCTTCCTGTATTGTGCACAGTCCACCACAAGCCACTGTTTTCAAATGGTCCTGAGCAAGTACAGGGTGGGAACTGGATCAGCCAAACAAAGCACATTCCTAACTGACCCTTTGAGCACAGATCTCAAATTTCCCTTTCAGAATGGCACAGCAAGGTGGGCATCAAGATTTGTCCAGACCTAACGTAGCAACTCAAGTTCTACTTTTGAGGGATTCAACACTATTTCAAAATACTGCCCCCTATAAAACACCAACACCCCTCATGCAACTTGTAGATTTACTAAAAATACAGGGAAAAATCCTCAGGTTTTTGTTTTTAGAAAGGAACAAATAGTTCTTCAACTATCACCAACATTCCACCTCTCATTTATCACTATAGCAACTACAGCAGCTTTTTCCTGAGTAAAACAGACAATTTTTAGTTTCCCTTACCCAAGACCTTGCTGAGCGAAACAGCACCATTCTCTCAGTCCTTCAAAGACCACCAGCAGGATTTTTATTACTCTGGTCTGTAAACTACAATTTAAGAACTACTTGCAAGAGATCAATAGCTTCAGATCTCTCGAGGCTTCAGAAAATACATCAAATAAATAAAACAAAAATTCCAAGTCTTCACACTCCACCCTGCAAATTGAAAAGTTTGAATCTGCTGTTGTCTGGAAGCGTCAGTGCTTTTACAACCCTCTGTGATGGGAGGCGGACAGAACGCAGATCTTCCCTAGGTTAGTCCAGCAACTACAGCCTGGGCGCCTGGGGGAAAAACTTAGCTCACACGTTTTGTTCTCTGCATTACGGATTCCTCTTTAAGCTCTCAGAAGAGCAGCTGAGTTCCAGAACACAAGGTACCTTCTTTGAAGGTGCTCCGGTGGATGGCACATCGATTACTGAGGAGGAGTTGGTGTAGTTCTGTAAATAGGATCCATCTCCAGGGCTCGGGGTTTCTAGTGGCAAAATTCCAAAGCTGAGAATAAACCAGAGAGGAAGGGTCAGTGTCTGAGTGGTAGACCTGGAGAGCTGGTCTGATGCAGGGGCTAAAACAGAGATCCAGATCATGGAATATCCTGAGCTGGAAGGGACCCACAGGATCATCAGGAGTTGTACTTCAAGAAGAGCTCCTTACAGTAGCCTTTCATAATGAAGTTCATTCCAGAGCAGTAGCATATTCCTTCAGAGATTTTTCAAGTGAGAACATGGCAATAAGCAACATCTTGAATCAAGAACTCCTCTCCAAATAACCAACTGTTTGTTTAAAAACCAGAAGAGATCAACACTAGGAGCAAGAGCAGTTCCTGAAGTTGTTTGGGTTTCCCTCGTACAGCATTGTTCACAAACTCTACCACCACGTGTGCCTGAGTGTGCTGTGCAGCACCAGCCCTCTGCTCCAAAGCCCAAACAGCAGCAGCAGCTCAGCCCTGGCAGAGGCTGGCCATCCCGAGGACTTACCTTGGAGTTAGTGGGCTCAAAGCTGCAGGCCCCCCCAGCAAACTCCGTCCAGTTTTTGGTTTATTTTGAGCCTGTTTGGACAATATGGCAGTTCCTGACCCCAGAGGGACAGAATCCGAGGAAATCACAGCAGAGTCAATGTAAGACATGGAAGAATCCGAATTCAAGGAGGAATACTTTGAATTGGAGGATTCTAGGTTGATTCTGTTCAACTCCTGAAGAATAGAAGGCAGCTCTTAGGTACTCAGGGTATAGTTTAATTAACGTTTTTCAGTTAAGCTGGAAAAATGAACTGATTTTAGCAAAAGATTTTACAATTATTTGAGCAAAACTCACAATTGTGTCCTGGGGTGTCTCCATGAGGACACTCTCAGGCTGTCTGTGGGATATGTTGTGATTAGACACCAACGTTGTGCAAGTGTTGGGCAGACAGCTGCTGAAGTTCTGTAAGGATGTTAATTTAAATGTTTGGTCAGGGTCTGGCTTTTCACCTGTAAGAGTGGAAGGAGATTTAATAGTTATTCCTGAGTCTACACACTGCATATTCAGTCTGAATCAAGGACAGGAGACAAAGGATTTTAGAAGTGTTTTAAAATATTTCATAGAATCATAGAACATTTGGCT
Organism: Tichodroma muraria; assembly: GCA_013390105.1. Classification (NCBI taxonomy): domain Eukaryota; kingdom Metazoa; phylum Chordata; class Aves; order Passeriformes; family Sittidae; genus Tichodroma; species Tichodroma muraria. The sequence goes on along the minus strand of WAAG01071436.1, from coordinate 5,006 downwards.
TGGGTTGGAAGGGACCTTAAAGAACATCTCATTCCAACCCTCTGCAGTAAGTAGGGACACCATTCACTAGACCAGGTCACTCAGCCCTCTGCACTAAAGCAGAAGTGTTCTCCCAGTCTTCTGCTACAAAACCCTGGACAATCAATATTTTTAATAATTTTAATGGGTTTTTTTTCTAGCTATTCTCAGAAACAGTTTCTAAGTGTCTACTAAATGTAGGCTGGAAAGCACATTTGGATTGTCAGATCCAAAAATGTATAAATGATGAAGATGGAAGAAAACAATTCAGAAGTTTTAAACAATGGCAAAGTATTTTAAATTAGTTGTTGCTCACAAAAATCTTTCCAAAGAATTACATGAGTAAAACAGTTCTGCAGACTCACCTATTTCACATAGTGATTCAAAAGGGGACCAGAGGAAAGGATTTAAACTAAGGCTCTTTTGGTAACATTCTGATCCTTTGGCAAGCCGGTCTGTCTTGCTGCAAAAAGAATGGAACAGTTCACAGGGAAACTTCAGAACAGCATTTTTGTACAAGAGAGTTTTCCAGAAGAGGAGTTGAAAAACAAAAACATGTTGAGAGGCATAGAAACATTCCTCATTTTTCAAGCCTGAGAAATACTGAGTTCTTTTGAAGTTATTTGACATATTTAGACACAGTTGTCAAAAAAAGTTACATAAGCACTAGAATAGCTTGAGTATTTTAATTTTTAGGAAGATGCTGTTCTTTGCAACAGCTTGTTTCACTTTTGCCAACAGGAACCCGATTGCCAGCCTTCCAGCCATCTTAAGTATCTATGGATAATACTTTTGCAAAGAAATAAGGGGCTAAACTGAATACTTAAGTATTTGGCTACAAAGAAATAATTTTGAAAATAATTGAGAATAGATACAGTAGAGAAGAATCCAAGAGCCCAACTACTCCTATTCAACCAATCATTGACATTTACTGAAACCTTTCTTGCATCTTAGCAAAATCAAAACGCTTAAATTTGTCAAGTGATTCTGCCTGGCACCCTCAGAATTTGATTTGAAGGTTAGAGCTACATACGTGTAACACGGATAATAAAAATCTAAACGGAAACACTGAGAATCAACCTCAGAGTTTTTCTTAGGGAAGAATACAGAGCAAATCCAAAGGTGTATAAAAAACTCAGACTCTTGGATTACATTCTTGTCCACCTGGGAAAGAGGAATTTGCGTTTCCCGTCTTTGGGTGAAAATGAAACCACTCTTGCATTCCCAAATCAGACTGATTCCACAACTATCCACCTGAATTTATCATGCTCCAAAGTGGTGTAACCCAGAGAGAGGTGTCCTCTGTAAAGACTAAGGATATGTTTGACTAAACCTGGGCTTGGTCAAGTAAAAACCTTCCAACTTTATTGGGCAAAATGAAAAAGCAACGTTACCAGTAGACATGTCCCAGTAAGGAGAGTGTAAAGCATGCAGAGTCCCCAAACTCCATAACAATGTCATCATGGCTTTTCTGTTTATTCAACACTCCACCAGACAAGATCTGCTCTCCTTCTGCAAGCCTTTTTAAAAAACAAGAGGTTTAAAGGGGTTACAAGGCTCACAGTACTGGCAGTCCAGTGTTTTCACCCTGCTGCAAACAAAAACAGAAATCCACTGTCAGTGTTCACAGGTTTTAAACCACAAACCAGTTCCTGCAAATGAAGGTCAAGTACCCAATGGATTCCTCTACAACAGGGAGGCTCAGGACCCTGCAGTCCAACAGCTCTACTGGGAGGGAAGAAAAACATAACAAACCCAAAAGCAGAGGCAGAAAATACAGCATGGCTTTTCCAAAAGTGATCAATCCTAGGATGAAGGACAAGAAAATCTTCAAGACACTTGATCTTTGAAGGCGCTTTATCTAAGCTAAAACAGTGCTTAATTTGGCTTTGTTTCAATAAATACAATCTGTAAGGCCTCTCATGCACTGAGTTAAGAGCCACCATCGGGATATGGCAGAGATTTTGGATTTTAATGCCATTCTTTCTTGCAAGAAGGGCTCAAAAGGAGAACAAAGGCTCAATTCGCATCTCCTCCACCTGCAGGAGCAGCACCACTCACACAGAACAGGCCACTGGCTGTAAGGCTTCAAAATTACTTTATACAACTGCTGGGGTGAGAGGCATTTTTCAGGCATATGAGCCCAAACACCTGAACAAACAAATCACCTTTGCTTGCCACCACTTGAAATTTTACTTGTAGGTGTATGCTTCTATCAGCACAGACCATCCCCATAAGAAAATAAAGCAGAGCTGTATAAACGAGCTCAGAAGGTCCTTGCAATTCCTGTCTAAGCCACTGAACTTTTAGAGGTTTTTGCAACATGGGATAATGCTCATTAGATCCATATCTGAAAACAAAATAAATTGAACTTATAATCTCTTGTGCTGAAGGACCAATGAATTTCTAGTTTATACAAGATGACATCTTCCAAAGAGAAATCCAAGCAAAAAAATCAATCCATTTGTAACCCTGGACAGAACACGAAGGATTTACTTACTTGCTGAGGTCCACACAACATTTTGCAAGCAGGTATTTACACTGTGGGGTGGTACAGCTGTGTCCCTTTAGGAGCCTGTAAGCTTTGTAGGCCTTTCCTGAGCGATAGTAACACGTTGCCAGCAAAAACAGTGCTTCTTCTGAGTGTACTGGAAAACAAAATCAACAGTTAGATGCTAATAATTTTAGTACAAAGAACTCGGGGGCAGGGAGTAAAAGCCAGCTATGGACAAGATGGAAGAAATGGGTATTGGTATTAGAAATTCATTCCTGAATGAAGTCTTCTTTACCTGTTGGTGATTACCAAACTTCCTATGCCATTTCCTTGGCTGGTCAGATCAATTCTTAACATCTACAGCTGTAAAGGAACTTTGATCCTTCTGGCTACCCAACCAGAATGGGGTGATGAACTCCAAACAATTAATAAACCCATATTACCTTAATACTTTTCAGAAGACATTATCCTGCAAAGGGAATTCAGCATTAAATAAACAATTCTGATGTTTGTTCACCCACCTCCATAGGGAAATCTTTCGAAAAATCAATATGAGCACTGTATAAAAACTTCTTTGGGAATCTGCCCAAATCCTTTGCTTCACTGAAAACTGACTATTTTAAGTTTTTGTCATCACCTGGACAGTGACATTGGAAACACAAGACATTTTATTAGCCTTATCCTAAAAACACCAGAAGACCTTGTCGAAAATTCAAGTTAAATCAATTTTTATCCACTACTTTAACAGACTTTGAGAGTTCTGGGAAACAACCAAGCCACAGATGTCCCATCAATGACAGTAATTGCAGATAGACTTAAAAGTTCCTCTCAGGGTGAAATCACTCCTGCCAACATGGAGCCACTGTATTCAAGTTCTGCAGCTTCCACTCTGCAGTGTAACCACTTATTTTAACCAGGAGCCAGATGTTTTGTTAGCAGTTAATTGCTTGCACCAAGTGTCAGCATTCATGCTGCTTTCTCTCAGCACTGCCGGCCACTGAAAAAGGCTGTTTGAAGTATTCTTGCAGAGAATTATTCTGTAAAGATGTGTCACTATCAAGTCAGGTATTTTTCTCCTGGCTGCTGAAAAAAGTGGACTCTCTTTGATCCTAAATCCTTGGCAATTACCTTCAATCTACCATTTCCCTGCACCTCACAGTGTGGTGTGTTCAGGGGAGCTGTCATCCCTAAAATACTATTTTCTTCATGAACACCTGGATTATCAGGTTACATAATATTATACAGAATGTTTCCCATTTCAGCACCAGATCAAACACCCCAGATTCCATTTGTAACCCTGATACAAGAAAAAAGAAGCCTTTATTTCTCAAAACTTGGCTTTGTGCTTCCATTATTAAGAACTGCATTGTGGGCATGGCAGGCAAAATATTTAATTACAAAACAGAGCATGAAATAGCTTATATAGTTTAATTCAGACTATAAGCTCAGGCTGTTTAGCTTGTATTTTAGCTTAAGGATTGGGGTGTTTTTTGTGTTAGTAGTTAGGGAACAATACCTTTCAAAATAGAGGAAAGCTGACCACCAGTATCAAGGAGAAAGAAGTACAGAAGAACAAAAAGCTTATCTGAGGTCATGGAGAGAAGGTTAAAGAAGTAAAAGGTGCTAGAACACACCAAAAAAAGTGTTTGAAGGACCCAGAGAAAGTACAGATTTGTGTTACTGCTCTCTGCTCACTATCCAAGACACCCCAGCCCTGACAGCTTTACAACGAAGTAACAATTAGCAGGGATTCAGCAGGAGATACCTGTTCCATATGTTCTGATTCTCACTGTCTCAATTTCAAAGTGCTTTTCTCTCACCATCACAAGACTCTCTTTGAGCCAATCAACATATCTGAGCAGCATTATTAGCAAAGACAGCTTTCAATGTCAAGCCAATTTGTAGAATTTGTGTGCTGCATCTATCCTCAAGCGCCCTTGGAAGACATGCAGTGCTTGAGGGTTATTAAAAAAACCCCAACATTCTCCCATTTGATACCATAAACCAGATCACTGTGAACATTGCACTTAAACACACAAATCTGAGTTTAATTTTAAGGAGATTTTACTGTAAAATAACATTGCTGCTGTTACATGATTTGATTTTCCAACCAAATTGCAAGGCATTCCTCTGCTTTCTCCAAGCAGAAAGCTAAACTTCATTATCAGAACAGAAAGAAAATAAAGCAGGAGCAGAGGCTCACAAATCCCAAATTAAAATTGAAAAAAAGCACCAGCTTTATAATTGCCAAGTACACACCTTCTGCATATAACCTTTCTGCGAGGAACACAGCATCGCGATACGCGTAGTGGTTCAGTGCTTGCCAGATAGCAGCCTGCAAGGCAAGAAAACCATCTTCATTTAGTGGGGAGCTTTGAAAATGCAAAAAACTCATTACCTCTTACTGCCAAAAGGCAAAGTTCAGTTTGGTTTTATAGAGCCATAAAAAGAAAGGGGAGGATAAACATGCCAGCCAAGTTGTATTTGTTTCAGT
>WAAG01071429.1:0-17832 GCA_013390105.1 Tichodroma muraria | reverse complement strand
GAATTTCCTGCCATTTTCATGGCCAAACCCACTTATTTGTTGCATTATCTGTTAAGCTATAGTGTCACAGAGTTGCAACAAAAGTGCAGGGTGTTTTGGTACCAGAGGAAATACAAGACATTTGTTATTGGTAGGCAAGCAGCATTATTTCTAGAAATAGAAAAAGGGTGTGATGACTATTTCAATCTAAAACACAGCTGTCTTGGCAGGAACAATAAAAACTACTTCATATTCCCTTTACTGGGAAGGATGCCAATGTGCTTATATTGTCTATTTTCACTGCAGCATTTAATTTTGCTTAAGGTAAAGGACAGCATCTCTGACTACAACTGTGGGGTATTTAGATGTGAAAGTACTACTCAAGGAAGTTCTGTAAGTGCTGCCAAAATGAAGGCCATAAAGCATCTGAGCGAGGCATCAGAAACTCCTGTCTTCGCTCACACAGACACCTCTAAATTGACTATGAGTAAAGATTGTAAAAAGGAAATTGCTTGTCATTCTGTTTTTCAGGTGCTGAATTAAAATAAGAAGCAGTATCTCTGAAATACCCTTAGTTCTGTAGGATGTTTTGGGTTCCTTGGCACAATTTTGTTCTGTGCAGCTGCTTTCCGAAGACCTTAACTGATCCTCAGTGTTTCCGAAGGAGAGGTGAGAGATGTAAAGCAGCTGATGCCACCAGCCACCGCCGTCCCCTGCTGGATGGCACCAGAGCAGATCAGTTATGTGACATAAAGGAAAGAGCTCCAGCTCAAGGTCCCCCGCGTGTATGGGGCAGGATGACCCAGGTTCTCTCTGCTGATGCAAATCACGCCGCTGAGAAGTTTTGCTCAGGCTTGTATTTGACCCATGGTATAAAGACAACTGTTCAAATACCCAACAAGACACAGTCTAAGGTGAGTAGGAAGAGGCAGGTTACCATCATCTGCCTTTCACACAGAGGAGGAGCTTTCTGGTGTCTCCCTTACACATTCCTACGTGCTGCTACAGACAGCCTTCCTCTTGGGGAAAAAATGGTGAGGTGGGCTGGGCTGAAAAGCTGCCCCATAAGGAGCTGTAAAAACATTAGAAGACATGAACTACACAGAAAAAAAACAGGACACATAAATTACATACCTCTTATGTGTAAGGATATTAAGATACCATGGGATTAAGTGACCTGCTCAAATTCACTCTGCAAAGCAGTAGTAGAGTTTAGAAAAGCAAACAACTTTTACTGGTTCCTTCTTCCCAGAAGTCCCCCCTTCTTGTGGTCCAGCCCTGTCTTTGTCAAATGACTTCACCCTACCTTATGAAAGGGGAATTCTGAGCATTTGGAACAGAGTCAGTGGGTGGATGGGGCTGTGAGTAAAGCAAAAATAAAATAAAATAGCTGTGCAGAAATACCTAGGAGTACAGGCAGATACTTTATGTGGATTTTTTGTTTTTCATTTCTCCCCAAGTTTGTGTCTGTCTAAATCCTTCCCTGAAACAGGAGAAATAGCTTTGCTTTTCCTCCCCCCAGAACCTGCACTGTTCAAATAAGCATTTCCCAAAGTGATTACCAAAAGGCCTGTAAGAGGAATGATTACAAATGGCTGAGTTAACTGCTACAGACGGCCTCATCAGTCATCATAATGTGATCTCAGCACCAGGGCCATCAGGACAGGCAACTTGTCATGACAGATGACACCTCTTTGGGAAGACTTCCTCCCATGACTTTTCCCCAAAAAAATCTCTTGGAATGAGGCACTTGCAAATAGTGGTCCTTAAGCAATAATCAAGGGGGAATCGTCACCAGCTGCCCTCATGAGCTGCTCCCATGATGGATTTTGTTGGTTTTTGGTTTTTTTTAGTCTCTGAGCGTGGAATGTTTTATCTGCGTGCACGTCTTGAAATCAAAGTAATTTTGGCAGGTGCTCTAAAGTTGAATTTAGAGATGATGATAAGAAAGACAAATTAAGAGACAGGAGGCCTGAAAAGGCTGAGGCAGCACTGTGAGCCTCCCTCTACTTTTCCACTGTCAGCCCCAAATGCTGCAAAGCAATTTGTAATCTATGCCTCATTTTTCACATCTAGGAAAGAAAGAGTATATGCTCTATTGTACATCTGCTATCGAAAAGCTAAGCTGAATTTATTTGAATTGTAGAGTGATGAACACCTTCTACGTTGAACACCACACTAACACCCATTATAAATAAAGGCAAATTTATCATCGCATATATACTGTTTTGTGAACTGGATCTCAAGAGTTAATTCCATTCCCACCTCATCTTATCTACAATGGGATCTAAGATAAATTTTGTAGCTTCTCCTTTTGCCTTTTTTTTCTGTTACTAAAATGGAAGTAATAGTGCTCACTGGGTTTGGAAGTCTTTGAATAAAAGGCAGTAAATATTTTTATGAAGAAATATCTAAGCAAGGTTTTCAAAATATAATTTCCCTAAAACTCTACTGTCCTGCTCCTCACACATACAGTTTTTACTATGGCTATGGTCAAAAGCTTGTGTAAAAGGCACAATTGGCTTCTTAGTAACACACATCTCTGTCACAGTGAAGAGGCAAACTCTTTGCAGTGAGCAGTTTGCTTGTGAAATCTGGCACTTGTTGTCTGTTCGCAGTAGTTCACGGGCAGAATGCAGTTGATGAATACTTTGAAATCACTCAAATATTTACTGGGAACAGATTTCAGCCCTTGGGTTTTTCTGTTTGTTTGCTTAGTGTGGTACTCCAGTTATGCACCAGTTGGTCTTTAAATGCCTGTGGTACACAACAGGTGCTGGATCCGAACAACATTACAAATTTCTGCTTTGCAGGAAACTCCATGATTTTTGTTTCCAATCTGTGTGTTGGAATGAACAAGATTAAAACTGAAGTTTCCTTGAAATAAAATCTTATATAGGAAAACAGCTGGGGAGCAAATGCTTCTGTGTAAAGGAATTAAAATTAAAGTGTTTCATGTCAATTTTACAGTAAAATATACCATAGTATAGTTGCAAATGAAGTAAATTATAGCACTGCTTCATTATAGTAAGGCCAAAATACTTCATTTTGATTTTCTCTCAGACTGAAAAAGACCTTGGCATTTTGTGTAAACTGACATATTCCCATAGGACGTCTAGTTTTCAAAATGATATTTCTTGATGGAAAATCTGCCACTAGAAAACAACTTAAGTAATCCTAATTCTTATGCATCTGACACGATAAGAGTTTGCTATTCTGCTTCCAGAGCATCTCTCTGAGAGTCCCCTGATAGGGACCTTGAACTGGAAAAGCCACTCAGAAAAACACTCGTGGAGAGTCAACAAGGTCTTTTAGAAAATTTAGTAATGAGCAAACCAGAATGAGCACAGCTATGGTAAACTCATAAGAAATACGAATTTCAAAACATCTCTGTGTGCAACAAACTTCAGGCAGATGTTTATTTTTATTGACAGAGAGGGAACTGCATGTCAGAGGCAGCACAACACACCGTGGGAATTACAACAACAGACTGAATCCCCACCAGAATGATGCACTGCTCCTTATATCCATACCCTGCTCTAATAGCACTGTCAGGCAGTTTCAGGATGGAGAACACACATTCTCCTTCCCTTTGCAAAAAAATACTGGCCTTTCTGTTTACAAGCTGCCCACGCCTGCAGTCACAGTCACACCTTTGGCTGTCTTGCCAAAGACAAGCAGCTGATCCATCACTGAGGGCATTAAGCTGAACTGGCACTATGGAGCTGTAGAGAGCCTCTCTGCAAGTCTGAATCCCATCAGGGAGGTAAGAGCATTCAGGCTTTCATAATTACTGGTTTCAAATTAGATGTCTTTTGCAACAATCAGTTTTCCAAACTTCTTCCAAGGCCTGCCTAACATCCCTCTGTCAATGGCAGTATTAGTAAGCACAGAAACCATTAGGTGAGGATTTTGGGTATTTTAAAGGTTCTTGTCATACAGCTTAGCAAGTAGAAATAAACAGGAGCCAGTACCACCTCAGCAGTCAGCCCTCCAGAGCTTGCTATTGAACTGACTGTGCGTTAGCCAGGACTACAGCTTGAGACATTCTGGGAATTTATAAAATTACATGAGGAATAAAACACTTGTACTAAGTAACTAGTTATTAAATTCTGTTATAGAGAGTTATCCTGCCTTAAAAGATTTGCTGCATGCCACAACACTGTCTCAGAGCATCCTCCCCCCACTAACCTGTGAGCTGTGGAGGTGACTGTGTGGGCTCCAGACACGAACAGAGACTGCCCTGCATTGCACATGGCAAAAGGCACCTCAGGCTCAACCCACTCAGATGATGTGTTAGAGTCACAAAGCTGTGTTTATTTCTCTCTAAGCAAAGGAGTACTTTGTGAAGATAAGCAGCCTTCTTTCTTTCCATTTACTAAAAGAAATCCAAGCAAAAAGGAAACCAGGGAGCATGCTTTTCTCCCATGTTAACTTGATCTTAGGAAAGACCCTAGTTCAGCAGGATGTCTTAAGCCTGTGAAGACAAATAGGTAATAGAGAAAGACATCACCATCCTCCAGATGCATTGCAATGTGCAGTGAGGATATGAATAATTCTTAATAGCTTCTGAATTATACAGAGGTGACCAGAAGATGCAAAAGAACGGAGCATGGTAAGGGGATTTTTACCACCAGCTCACTAACTTCACTGCCTGGCCACAACTCTAATTCAGTTGTCAGGGTCTTGTCTTGAGGACACTCACCCCACATATTTTAATAGTGAGACCCCTCATCCAAATTCTCCTCAGTGCATATCTGTCACTCCCTGAAGTGTCCCTAAGCCGTTGTGTCCTACTGCTCATTGATGGCCTACAGCCAATCTGCTGGAAGACCGCCAGGCTAGCCAGGCTGCTATAAGCAGTCTTCAGGAATTCAGTATATCTGTGTCAGTTTTGCCTTATTTCTTCCCCTCCCCTCCTCTACTTGAGAAAAGTAGGAGGAACAGGCTCTCAGCCCTCTTTTTTGTTTTTTTTTTTAATACATCCCTGCTCCTGACCCATGACTGAGCTGTGGAGGCAAAGGATTTTTTCTGCCATTGAGGGGTATCTACTTTCTTGGCTCTGGGAGTGAGTACGAGAGGTAGCACTGGGTCTGAGGGGGCATCTTCCCTGACCTTTTACAGCCAGGAGCCTCTCACCAGGGCAAGTATTGCTCTGGACCACCTGAAGGCCACTGAACGGATGGCAGGGTATAGGAGCAGCCTGATTCTCACAGTGAGGAGCTGAGTATGTTCTCCTGTGGATGAAACCTGCCTCTCTTCAGCTCCTGCAGAGTTTTCTATTAGTAGTCACCATCTCAGATGCTTGTGCTCCCTGAGAACCCACAATCCAATATTTGTCAGGGAAATAGTGCTAACTTGTCCAGTCTGCCCTTATAACATTGCTAAAAATAGTAACCTGTTTTTCTGCTCCTCACTATCTCTGGAGTACACCTGCTTACACAGGGTTGATCAGAATCCAGCTCACTACTCACAGGAATTAGCATCATTATCTCCTTGTACAGACTGCCCAAGCTGCAAATTCACTTTCGTGGCTCTAGGTTCTAATCTGCTGGTAGTTCTGCTTTCTGACCATCATGTCCTGGGCTGCATGTGGGAACATCAAGAGCTTTGCCTCCTTCCTCTCTGTTCCCTATTCTGAAATGCAGCCTGTCATGCTTTCTCAGGGCACTGGCCTCTGTGTCTACAGCAACACTCAACCTGTATTTCCATCATTACCAGCTAGAGCAGGAAGCTTCCTGCATTGCATCCACTACAAGTGAATCTAAGTCAAACTCCACTGGATGTTGAGGTGTGCAGTATCAAAATCCAGCCTGGAACCCTGGCTGGGAGGGATCTGTATCACCTCACATTCAGTAACTGCAGAGTATGATGCCAATCCTGTTGGAGTCTAAAAAGGATTTATCGCAGACCTATCACCACTGACAGGTCAATCACAGTGCTGTAATCAAAATTCAAACTGCTACTTTTAAGTCTGTTTTTTTTGAAAACTTGACATTGCACAATCAGAACTGATATGGGATGAAATAGGTGAGATTGCTCAGAATTTCTTCTTAACTTTTTAAGATAATATAGCTTTTTTTGCTTTTACTTTTCCAGTAATATAGACTCAAGCTGTATTCTTACCAGCTACAGAAACAGATCAGAATGCTGCAGGCACACAGGTTCTCCTTTTTTTCCCCCAATTTTGCAGGTGTTGGAGGTCAGTATTCAAATGATTGCTTCCTTACCTAAATTGAATGAGACTCCCCCCAGCTTTTAATATCACTCTATCCCACAAGAGTCAGCTGTGTAAAAATATTATAATGGGGATTTATATTAATGCAGGAACATTACTCAGATGGACAATGAAATATACAGTCATTTCCTAACCTTCAAAGACATCCTTAGGTCAGAATTGAGACATTCTGTCCTTGTAGAATGTACCCAGTGGCAATCCCTCTGTAAACTGAAATAACAGTCTCAGAAAAACTGGTGCAGTCCCAGTGCTTTCAGTGGTCAGGGTAGGTCACTCACCAGAAGCTGGGTTAACGACACCATTATTGACAGCACTCAGGTGCTGAGAGCCTCTGTGCTGTGCCAGCAATTATTTTCAGGGGATGTAGTACAGGAAAGTGGAGATTCCAGCTTGCTCAAAGCAGAACTGGTTCTGCAATGCTAATAGAAGTAAAAAGCAGTAAAAGCCATCATGTTGTCACTAACAGATTTTATATGTGTCTGAATGTACACAGGGAGTTACTCTATTGATTAAATGAAGACCTTTTTTGAATAGTCATTCTCTAGAGTAGAATAGCATTTTAAGATTGGTAGTGAATTACATTCTTTTGGGGAGTTCATCAGGATGCTTTGGCATTCACAACTTCAGCACGCTCCAGTCCTGCAGTAAGAGCTAAATGTCCTACAACACCTGTCTGCATGGTTGGTTGGAAGTGGAAGCAAAAGTCAGCACAATCTACAGCTATTGTGGGCTCAAAAGCCGAAGATTGTGCTAATATGTAAAGCTCCCCTGCACTGGCTAAGCATCAGGGATATCCTTTACTGAAGAAATACAAGAAAATCCTCTGTGTGGTTAAAAAATTACCTCTACCGGTATCTTACTAGTGGCTAAGCTCCAGGCAATACAGAACTAGCAAAAATCCTAAACCCAACTGGGATACAACCTAATAGCATCCTCTGGCAGAGTCAGAGAAACAAAGTTTCCTCTGTCAATGTATTGATTTTTCCAGACTCAGCTCATCTTTTTTTTACAAGAAAAATTCTTTGGAACTTAACTTCAAACTGAAATGGCAGTGGATAGGGAGGGATGTGCTACTTTTCTACTTTTCTGTTTGTATCTGAAGAAAGTTTTGATCTCCAGGTATGATCTAATGGAGCTAGAGACGTTTACTCGTCGCTGAACACAAAGACAGGAGAGATTTGTAGGCCAGTCAATTTCCTTAAACAAGGAAAACTCTCCTTGCAAAACATTTCCGAAGTCTTGTTAAATTCACCAAAATTAGGGGAATTACATGGAAGGATGAATATAAGTCCTTGGTGCTTAGATTTACTTCTCAATTTAAAATAAGTTTTGTTTTAAAATCAAGAATGTGGATGACGGTGAACTGAGAGGTGCAGCTGGTATGCCAGAGGGCAGGGCTGCCATCCAGAGGGACAACGACAGGCCAGGGAAATGGGCCAGCAGGAATCTTGTGGTATCCAGCTGGGAGAAATGTGAAGCCCCACACTGGAGTGATGCAGGCTGGGCACTGCCCAGCTGGGCAGCAGCACTATCAAAATTCACTGTTGGCCCTGCTTTAAGCAGGAAGGTGGACTAGAGACCTTCCATGTTCCCTTCCAACCTGAATTGCTCTAAGGTCCTATGAAAATACTGGTTGTGTGCCACAGCACATTTTCAAGACGACTTAGAGGACTGATGAGCTTTCATTTAAGAAAATTATGGCTTCTGATGGCTTGGCAGAAATGCTTTCCATCAGCGAAAGCACAAAAGAAAATTCAACTTGCATAAATCCCAGCAGGTCAGCACCAAACATTTTGCCTACAGATATATTTTCTGGCTTCCCTGGGTAGTTTGATGCACTCAATAGCTTCATTTTGCAGATGGAGCAGTAGATAGTCCATTTAAGCGACCTGTTCATGCTTGTACAGATTCCATATCAGAGCCCAGAGCTAAAAGGCATGATTTGCTCTTATTTTTCACCAGAAACTCACCTCCTAAGCATTTTGGAAGCATTCAGAATGCTTTGTATAGTACCTTTGTATAACAACTATAATGTTTTAAAGACAGCTTCTTGGTCCTTCTTTGAAGAAAACAATGCTGTATAATTCACTACTGAGAACAGCAGAAACTCAAAGCTCAGTACTGAGTTCTAAAACAAAAAATAAACAGAATTTCCTCTTCTTTTTAATTTTTGTTTTTCATACTCTTTGTGTTCTAGGAAACTGGCCTAATAATGCCACAGTAATTCCATAAGTACAGCTTAATCTTAAACAATCACAACAAATGAGTTTCATTTGATCTGTTCAAGCACAGAGCATGTTTGACAAAAAGCGCCAAGGGCTGCTGGTGTTAGAGGGATATTGGCAGAAGCCGTTTCCTCAGTTATAGAAAGGAGCAAAGAGGCCATTTTTAGCATTTGCTGAGGCAGTTGCAGCAGATTAACTTTAGATCAATGAGTTGCTTGATTATTCTGCTTCACTCTCGAGTCCCTTTCAAGGCTTCTCCTTACCAACCAGGAAAATAAATACACGAATTAAACCACTCTCCTAGTCTTTCACGCACGAAGAAGGGATTTTTCAAAAGTGACTCCATGTTATCTGCTGCAAGGCAGAGGTGCCAAAGTGTCCCTGGGTGTCACTAACTACCTAGTGATGCAGCGGGTACCCAGAAGCATTTTCAGAGGGGCTTTGACAACTTTGGTTACACTGGGTTGTAACTGTGCTCTAGTTGAGAAAAATAGTAGAAGACTCCTATTTTTGGTTGCATGACTCCCTCTCAGTTCTAAGCTACCCTTTAAACTTGCTTTCCTCATTCTCCTTTCCCCCCACACTACCCCATCTCTGGCTCATGAGTCATTTGGAGAAATTGCAAAACACTACACCTTCATGCATTTTCTGCTGGCCCTGCTTGTGCCCCGCAGAGCTTGGGAAAAGGCAGGATGAGGAACTCAGATCTTTAGTTGGCATAATGAGAGCTGCACTTTTGTGATCATGTTGAGGGGCACCAGCTTTTGCTTACAGCAAACTGTCTGCATAAAAATCCCTAAAAATGCCTTTCCAGAGCTCCTTAGCTCTGCTCCAGCCCTCCTGACTCTATGTTGCTGACTGATTCTGCTCAGCACCAGCTGCAGTCAGACTCAGTATTACCCTACCTCAGATCATCCGGGTAGGTGAAAGAGCTGCCTCCTTTACATCCACAGCCCATAGGAGTTACCCTTGGTCATAGCCAGGATTGGATCAGCCTCCTGAACAGAAGGCTTCTAGGAAAGCCTTTCCACTGAACACAGCTGAGTCTCTGCCATCAGAACACTGTGAGACTGGCAAATCTATGCCCTCTGATTTTAGTGATATTTTAAAATGAATAAAAATAAATTTCACTTGACTGTCTTAAAAAAAAAAAAAGGAATATTTTGAAAACTTATTTTCAATAAAACTACCTTTAGAACAACCTCCTGGAGTATATAAGACTTTTCATTCTTCATTGAGTAGAAGAAGAGTAGTCTAAGTTTCGTATCATTATTCTTTGAAGAAGCTATGCCTGTTCCAGAGATGAGGTCTGCTTTGCGGACAATTACTCCTCTGCCTTTCTGTGGCAGTCTGCCTATGCCCAGAAGCAGAACTTAAACCACCTCCAGTTTGGTTCTTTTTCAGCTTTGGTTTGTTGAATGTTTAAAACAAGATATACCACCCATTTCTGGACTGATGTCAGGTTCTTAATAAGAGCGCTCTGGAATTTCTCCCTATATGGTGAAGTCCTCTGTCCTTTCAGTCGCACAAAGTAATGGAATTTGTAGCCATATAAATGCATTAATGTTGGGCAATGTGATGAACAGGCTTGTGTATTTGTACTGCAAATGAACATCATAATGTTTTACTGCTTGCAAGTAAGGAGCCACTGCTAGTCTTTTGCTCATCCCCGTGTACAAGATATCCACTACTCCTAAGGGTATGAAAAATAGTTCACCAAACAGAGAGACACAGTAAAGCAACAGTTAACAACCTGATATTTTAAAAGGTAATAAAAAAAATCCAACCTCAAATAAAACAAATGTGATAGAATCTTACTGTATCTTCCAATGTGAAAGTCATCTCTTCCTAAACAAACTTGCTTAAGGGCTTGGGAACAAGACTGCTGTGCTTATTGTATCCCAAATTCTGTCTTAAGCTTCTGTTTCTGCCTGTGGTGACCTTCTATAGATCATATAACCATCTAAACCTTGTTTCTCTTTTGGTATTTTGTGTCATCATTTAAGCTTGTGAAAGTTAAAGGGGACATGCTAAAACTACTTTTTTCTTACGCTACTTGATATGCGGATGCCCATAATGTCTTCATTTAGAAACTAGAATATAGCAAAGCATTTAAAAATATCTGAACATAGAATAATCAGATATTTACTATCATCAGATAAGTAATATTTTATAACTGTATTAATAGACAAAAGCCAAAAGGCTGTTAAGTGGAGATGGATGAACTGGAGCAGATGCAGCAACACTTAGCAACATGCTGCTACTGCTTTAACCAAATTCACAGCATTACTTGCATTACAACATATTCTTGATGTTTCTTCCTCCGCCTTCCCTTGCCCACCTCTCATTACTTGGACTCCAGACTACCAGGAATCTTGCACAGACCTGGAGTCATATGGGAGCCATGTTTTCTTTTGTGGCTGAGCTGTGGATTTTCAGAGGAACCCATGCAGAACTGGTTTTGTACATCCCACAGAGATTCCCTTGAAGCACTGGATAGTACAGTGTTTTTGTTTCAGCATGTGACTAACATGGACTTAGCCCTCATATGCTTTACATGCACTGGGCACATTCCCCTTTTCTTTGCTATTATTTGGATGGCACTCACATAGAAAGGGATCACAGCCAGTTCCTCACCAGATTCCCAGAAGCAGTTACATGGGATTCCTCATACAAATATGGCATAGGGGTAGCACTTGAACATTTTCTCCAGTCTTGTAATTACATTTATGCAGCTAAGCTCTTCTGGAAAACTCCAGGTTTCTTAGGATCTCACTTGTTTGGACTGGAAGCTGAGCAGTAAAGATTTCCTTTAAGGAAATTGCAGTACAAACATTCAGGTGCATGTTAGCACACGAGAGTCAGAAAACAAAACAGTTATGTAGAGGTACTGTTTACCTTCCTGAAGTTGTTTTAGCTTGAACAAATATCATAAAGAAAGAAAAGCAATAAAACTGAAGTGTGTAGGTCAGAATGTTCCAACTGAAGTGTTGGATAGGAAAAGAATAAAGACTTACATAAAAATCAAAGGTTTATAGATTGTTCCCTTTGCTCAAGGATATTAGGGAACTAATCTTCTAGTTTCCAAGTGTAGTGATTAATTAGAAAAAAGGGATTTTCATGTGTTTTACCTCTTCTTTAAACCACTTAGATGGTGGAAGAGGGCTAGAAATCTGGGAGGTTTTCATATCTCTTAAACTGACAAGATCCATTCAAGTATCTAGTTTTCTGGTGTTCTGCAGGAGATGTGAACCTGCTCTGCAAGCCCAGCCTGCCTTGCATGTCCCACATCAGACAGGAGGGAACTGACACACAGAGGCTGAGCTGCTGGGGCCGTGCCAGGTGAATATTCCCACTTCCAGCACGGCACAGCAGCTCTGCATGAGTATGGCTTTCCCATGGTCCTATAACCATCGGCAGGTTAAGAACACCTCTCTCCTCTCTATCCTGCAAAATATCATGGAGACCTGCTTGAAGGAACCTTGTACTTCCTGCCACCACACAGAGTCCCACGGTCGCTCCTCTGTAAGCAGTTCAAAGCTCTGTTGGACACCAGTTCTGTCCACCAGAGGAATAAGACCAGATTTGCTTTCTTCCTCATAAACCTGCAGTTTTCCTCAGGTTTCTTGAGCATCTCTCTTCCTTCTACAGATCCAGTTTTGGCTACAGCAGGTACAGCAGCATGCAGGCTCAATGCTCCCCAGTGCCCCAGAAGACTCAAAGCTATTGCCACAGTAACAAAAGGAACTGGCGTCCTTAGAATGGAGCTCATGTGCAGCCGAGGGGTGTCCTGGTGACAGCTCTCCCTGAAAGCCACGTTAGGTCAACTGAGCCCTCAACAAAATGGATTAATAACAGATAAAGAAGAAAGAGTCCTTGCAGAACAGGCGGGCTGAGACACATGGGAGGCCCCATCAGTGCTGCTTCACTGTGTCATTCTATAAACACACAAAAAATAAGAGAAACTAAAAATGAAGATTAATTTTTATGTGTGTTTAAGAGGTTTCCTCTGCTTCCAAAGGCTCCCACTAGCAAGACAAGTAGGGAGGCTCAGCAAGTGTGTGTGTGTGTGTCAAAATTTGTGCTTTCCAACATTTTACTGGAAGCAGGACTGTGAGATTTTTCAAAAGACTTTGAGTGGTGGAAAGAACACTTTCCGTGAACATAACAAATGGATCAACCTCGAAATTTTGCTGATTTTTACCAGAAATCTCTCTGATACTAAGCACTAAGCTTGATTTGAAAACTGAAAGGCAGTATGAACATCTAATATATACAGTCGACAACACTTTGGTTCTTGGTGGACTTACAACTTTCCTGTTAATGACACATACATGAAGGGGGCAAAAATAACTTAAGGAATTATCTCTTCTTTTTTTTTTTTTTTTCCTTTCTTTCTTTTTTTAAGGTACACTGAGCCTCACAGGGGAAAAATAAATTAAGGCTTTCTTCTGAGTACAGCTGCTCCAGTCTGTTCCAGAGCCTGACCAGCAGTGTCCTGAGCCTCAGATCTGATGGCTATTCAAGACAGAAGCCTCAGGAATTTGAGCAGTTGAACCTCTTTTCTGCTTACTAATAATTAAGATTTTCTTTTCCTCACTATTTCCCAGTCATGCTACTTCCCTCATTCATGTTTCTATGTATTGTCAACAAGTTATTTTCTCAATCCTTGAGAAATTTGAACAAAAAATACATACGTGTATGCAATACATATGCACACACTCACAATTCAGCTGACTGACTGTCGATAAAAATCAATTACTTTTGGCATGCAATCAAAGCATTGACTTCTGGCATTTTCCGTATGATTTTTTTTCAAATCTTTCACATTCATTGCAATATAAAAAATTGGTTCTTAGACCAAGACCCTTCAGATTTCAAAAGGATATTCAAGTTTAACATTTAAAAGTTAATTCTGCCTTGACAATGATTAGAACTTCCATTAAAACAAAAATGATTATTAGCATTCTGTAACCCTTTGTAAACTGGTCCATTGTTCAAATAAACTGACCTCTGCAGCAATTGACTTTAACATTGCTCAAAAGCTTGACAGTCAATTATCTTCTGATCTCCCTTCAATGGGCCTTGTGGCTGGAATAACCAATCCATCACCTGGAAGGTGAGTATAATAGTGTCTCACAGGCATTTCTTCCCTACTTATCACATAAACACACTGCTGTAGAATAAGTCAAGGAATTCTGTCTCAGTCTCACTGAAGCACCCCTAAAAAACAATGATGCATCAAGAAGCTGTTCCCCCTAGTGAATATCTCTGAATACAAAGTGCAAACCATGATGAAAAGTAATGGGTCGAACACAACATCATCCACTGCTTGGTGAAACCATCAGACTGGTACTGGACTGTGCCTCCACCAAATATCACAACTTTATTTATTCTGTAGGACAAGGGTTTTGCTGTGCTGCAGGAAGATGCAACTGTCTTTCTCTCACTCTTCCTTCCGGTCAATCTGATCCCCCTGGGGCCCTGGGACCTGCTGCTGATAGGAGCTTGCAACACGTTTGGTACTGCCCTTCCCTCTCTCTGGCTTCCAAAGCACAATCTGCCCTTCCCCACACCCCATTGTGAGTCCCACGATGCCCATTCAGCCCATAAGGACTTGAGCTCTCCCCCATCACTCTGCCTGGGCAAGCCAAGGAGAGCCCTCAGGCTCTCCACTTTCGCCTGGGGAGACATGCACGTGGTTGGATGAATATTATGGATACTGGAATATTTTTGGTGCCCGAGATCCTGCCACTGTTTGCTGCCCTGGTCATTTACAATCACCACACTGTGATCACTTTAATACACCATCTTTGCCCAGAGCTAACTGGAAGTTTAAAAAGCTATTTACCATTAAATCTAGAACAGTGAGGGGATTCTTTTCAGCAAACAAAAAAATCTTCTGCGATTGAACCTCTGAACTTAAGGCTTAAAGGGTGGTATAATTTCTAATATCACAGACTATACAATGTCAAACAACAGAATTACTTGTTCAGTGCTAACGAAGTAAAACTCAGCTGCACCGAGTACTGCTCACCAAGGGAAACTACTCCTATCCCTAGCACACACACTGCTTCAGTAGAGACTATGCCTCTTTACAGCACAGACTTTCACAAACTAGTCTCCCTAAAAATATAAACCCCAGTGCAGCCTTTGTCCAGGCCTTTTGTGGAGGAAAATACAGACAGTATCTTGGGAACTGGAGAGCAGCAAGGAAGAATAAAAAACCAGATTGATTGAAAAGACAGACAAGAAAGCATGGGGAAGGAAGATGAAGAAGAACAGCAGGCCAAGAAGCAGGAAAGCACATTACACTGGGTGAAAAACCCTGCACTGCAATTCATAACTCCTCAGTAATTCCTTAGCCCCACTGAGGTTTAGAGAAGCCTTACACGTAGCCCTGTATGAGCCAACAGAAACGGCTGCAACCTTCACTACACAGCCGACATTGAGTCATTCCTGCATGAGGGTGTTCCTGACTAGAGCGGCTCACACGTGCACACACACTCAGCGTTGTGCCCACACAGGGTAGCTCAAAAATGATGCCGAGACATGAAATTTCAAGCGTATAAAAATAATCATTGATAAGCAAAGGTAATTTCTGATGGACGGAAAAGCAAGATGAAGTGAATAAAAATTATTACAGTAGAATGAAGCATTTGAAGTTAATAAGAGTTAAGCTATAGATGAACTGCCTTGACGTTTCATAGTGCCTCTTCTTCTGACATTTAAAATATGCTTAAGATTATCCTGAATGTCAAAAGTAAATATATATACCAAGGACAACCACCACAGGACACATCAGCCATTTGTCTATTACTGAACTTACTAACCATGTGCAACAGAACAACTATGACTAATGTCTAAAAAGAAGCCATCCTCAAAGGACTAGCCACCTCATTTTTCAGGTCTGTCTGGTCTACATAAGGGTCTGAAGCATTTCAGTAAAAGCTGAGGCCTCCTGAATGTCCCTGGTCTGGGGGCAGCACTGGGTAGGGCTGGGACAGCTGCTCATTAGCTGGCTTGGTTCAGCAGTGTGACACAGTTTAGGATGGAGTCTATAGGACTATGCCCAAATTTACCTGCTTGCTCTTTCATGTGCAAGATTGAGGGTGCTCACCTGCCTTTTGCCCTTTTTTACATGTCAGGATTGACATCTCTAACCAGTGATAAGATTTTATAATTCTGTGCAATCTCACCTCCAAGAAACTCAGTCCCCTTAGTGTCATTGTATTTAGCAAAATAATATTATGCCTCTTGCAAAGCTGAAGAAGTGCCCATCCTGGACCACAAGTCAGCCAATGCCAACAGGGGACAAGCAAATGATGAAAGAGCCCATTAGGTACTCTGGGGAAACATTAATGTCTTTAATCACTTGCGCACAGCAAACCCTAACCAAAATGGCCACATTAGCATGAGTGTGGACAGCGGACTGTAACAGGGACTGCACATACTTATTTTAATGAGTGATCAATTGTAGAACATGGGAAAAGTGCATCTTCTTTGAGACAAACTCTGTTTTCCAGCTGGAGACATAGCAGCAGGTTTAGATATAAATCAGATCTGAGAAAAACAGTATAAAGTAAGATTACTTTATGCTTCAGTAGACTATCACTTCCAATTAGCAAGCTTCCACTTCATCTTGGCCATGTCTTCCATTACTAAAAGTTCCCAGAGGAGGTAATTTTGTAAGAGCACCAGAAGGGAGAGTATCAGATGGCCAACTCCAGCAAGAGTGCATAATTCATTAGGATCCTAGAAGACGGTGCTGTGCAAAAACTTTGAAGCTTTCTGTAAAGTCCAGCCACAGGGGAGAATTACATTGGTTGCTACTACAAGGATTCCCTGCTTCTGTCATGACCTGATCTATCACTGCCAGCCAAGATCAGCTCCATTTTTATACGTGTGGTCTGCAAACAAAGAGAAATATATTCCCTGTGCCGAAAACTTGCTTTGTGCCCCAAACAAAGCCACAGGAAATGTGTGTTGGCAGGGAGAGGACTGGATCCTGATGCGCAGGTATTTTGAAGACACTTGCCAAGCAAATAGCCAGGCTCAGCACACAGGTATGAGAGTGGCGCTACATGTGTCAGCACCAGGGTTATGAAAGCAAGGTGTTCATGGCCTCTAATCTGTAAAAGCCTCCTGGAATGTTTTTGAGGAAATTAGGATGTGAGGCACAGGATGCCAAGTAAGTCCTGCTTGGGAGAATTGCCTGGGGCTTCATAATCAGGTTTTACCTGTGATTTCATATGCAACATTACACCTTGTCTTGCAAAGGCTGGGTATGTGTTCCCTTCTACTAGGAACTGGTTTCTATTTTAGAACCTGAAAGTCATTGTTTGAATGGTAAAAATGGGAGATGAATAGCTGGAAATGTGCAAGAAAAAAGGCAAGGCCACCTGGTTGACAAAAGCAGGAAAAACTTTTGCTCTAAAAAAGCTCAAAAAGAGAAAATCCTGTAATACACAGGATGATGTAGATAAAGCTATTGTCAAACTGGTGAGCACATTGTGTCACTTGTTCTTCATTGCTTGTTTCTGATCTGAACCTCCCTCATATAAATCCTTTGGATAAAGGGAGGAAACATGCTGCATAAGTGCTATGTATGGCAGGTCTGCAGAAAGCAGACCTGGATGAGTTACAATTAAGCAGGAAAGAAGTTTCTTTCTCATTCTTTATTCTCTTTAAGTATTAAAAACTCAATGCCTCTCTGGAAACTAAATAGGCCTTCTAGGAGGACCATCAGACAACTAAAAGGTATTTTTTATTTGTATGTTTTTAATAGCACAAATAAAGAATCTCTGGCAAACTATGACAGGGTGACAAATAGGTAACCATTGTGACTGTTATTAGCCCATCTGTGAATATACACAGTGGAGTGCTCTGAGGAGAAAAAGTATGAGACATAAGAGAAAAAGGTACCCTGTCATAATTTAGATTCATAAACACAGAAAATATGAACACGTTTCTTTGTAGTGTGTAGCCTCTAGTGCCAGAGACCTTGGCTCATAATAATTTAAACAGCCAACAACATAAGATTTATGGAAATAATTTACCACATCTTAAACAAGAAGTCTGGCTTACCCATCTCGTATGTGTGTAGAGCTAACATTTGAAAAAAACAAAGCTGATAACAAAAGCCCCTGGTATATTTACTAGAATCTTAAAAGGGTGTTAGTGGCTTAACTTAGGTCCCAGCTACACTGACTTGCCAATCTTAGAATGAATATTTTATAGATATACAGCAGCATGCCTGTAGATGGTATTTTTCCAGGCCCAATTAGCAAAAACACATGGAAAGACAAATACACAGAGTTGTGAATAGGATTTTCAGTGACCCCTGAGTTACCACAAACCCAGGGAACATTAAATGCCAACAAATGAGTG
>WAAG01071410.1:598-11226 GCA_013390105.1 Tichodroma muraria | reverse complement strand
CTGAAGCTGGAAGCCTGTGCTCCCTGTGTGGCTACTAGGACTGTGCACAGAGTGCTCAGATTTTTGGTTTGTAAAAGCCTCTGTGAGGCCATGAAATGAGCTACTTCACATCAGCTAACATCTGGTTAATAAGAAGCTGGCATGAGCTCTTCACATCTCTTTTACATTCTGCTTTTAATCATGAGAGAAACCATGTTCACTAAGCAGAATCACCATTTTCAAACTAAGCAGAATCATCATTTTCAAAATGCTGAAGGAGCACTTACTTAGTCTGGCTGTGGTTGTTAAATAAAGTCTTTCATTTGTTTTTTGTTCCGTACCTCCATTTTTCGTTCAGTTCTATTCTAAAAGGATGAAGCTGAAGCTCTGCTGTGCAGTTTCAGTCTTCTATCCCAGTGTGTTTCTTCACATAATTAAGTAAATGGCTAAAATGTATTTTCACTACATGGCTGTTAGTATTTAATATAAAATGTCTGGTTTTAACAGGAAAAAGAAAATCTCTGTAATCTGGAAAAGAAATACTCCACACTTTCCGGAGGAAAGGGATTTCCTGTCAGTCCCAATAGTCTGAAAGAGGTAAAGAGTTTCTCTGCTTTTGACAGTTACCATAACTAACTTTTAATAAAAAAAGTTATTTTATTAAATAATAAAAATTTCATACAAAAAAATTCATACCAAAGCACTTCAGTATGTAGTATTTAGTGAAATCCTAGTCATCAAATCTTTACAAAGCAATTTCATTCCATTTCTTTAACTTAACTCATGGACATCTAAAATCATTAGTGAGTAAAAATACCTTCTCTTGGCATTCTTCCAAATGTAGCTGGTATTGTTTTAATCTCTTGCTGTGGAGAAATGCTTGGTTTTATGTGTGTGGAGTGTGTGTGTATGTCTAATTTTCTCAAAATAGACAATTAAACCTCACTGAAGTGAAGAAGAATGAGATCTGGGAATAACTGTTCAAGTACAAATACAATTTGGTCTTATTTTTGTACTGTAGATTTTATCATTGCCTCCCCTCCCTTATTCTAAGGCTCTTTGCTAAAGCATGACAAATGTACATTTTGTTCTTTTTAAAAAGCATTGTTTTGAAGACATCAAGCTATTGTGGTTCTAAGATACGTATTGAGCTATTTATTTCACTTTTTTGAACAGTTAGAGGAAGCAGAAAATTTAACGTTTAAAGTATACGGACAGGCATCTGTGGCTGTTTCATTAACATCTGCTTAAGAGTTCTGACTGGTCTTGCTGAATCTGCTTGTGTTGAAGCCCTGAACAAGGTCCGCCACATCTAACGGTGCAAAAGTCACTCTGGGAAGTTGGGCTTTCCAAATCTAAAGCAACCACATATCTTTTCAGCACCTGGGAACTGGGGTCTTGCTTATCTGATCTCCAGGTTCCTGGTATGCAGTTTCACATGCCAGTGGGATTGAGCACCCTTCCTTGCTTGCTTAGACTTTCAGTGTCCTAGGTTGTGTTCTGACCTGGACATCTGACCTCGCACCAGGACATCTGGCAAGTCTGAGCTTCATTTTTTTTCCTTTGGAGATGGATCTGCCCATTCTCTCACTAGAGTGGGTGCTATCTGGTTGGTTTTTTTACGTACACTTCATGGCTTGTTTACTCACATACTTCAAAATGCAACTACATTAAGTGAGGCTACACTGTTTTTAATGAAATGGATTGATTATTCAGTGGTGTCATTCCAATCACCGCAGTGAAGTCAGTCAGGACGTACTCCAAGGCAAGTAAGAGAAGGAACAGCAAGGGTTATCTCTTTCATCCTCAGTGTTTCCATAGACTCTGTCCTACAAAAGAAATACCTTTGCCAGGTGTCATGTTTTCTTGGTCCACTTTAATTCTTCTCTGACTGTCCTGGCACCTTTAAAAACCAGGCACCAAAGACAGGTTTACAGAGACTGCTGGCACAGCAGTTCATTTCACCATATTGATTAAATTTTCAGCATATGACTGCTCATGCATCAGTCAAGTATGTGGTCCAATGTTTGCCAGCCCTCTTCACCAAAGCACACATTTGTAAGCCTCTGCCATCCATTGTGAGCTGACCCACAGCCTGCACAACAATAGACTAACACTGCCTCACATAAAGAAGCAGGGTGCTTATCCCAGTACTTAAATAAGCAAGGAAAATCAATGCTGTTTAAAAGTTCAGCATTGGAAAAAATACTTGGATGACTAATCTGACTTAAAACCATTTATTTAATTAAAAGTTAGAGGAGTCTGAGCTAGTGCACAGCACTGTCATTTGTTCCTTACTTAGCTTTTTATCCCTTTCCTAAATCCTCACTGGCATTGTAAGTCAGAACTGAATGTTCTTCATATAAAGGTGAAAGTGTTTTTATCTTTAATATTAACACAATATTGCATTACAGAATTGCTGAGTTTTGATTACTGATAAACTGCCACGACAAGATGGTTAAGGAAGTTTTATGTTAATTCGTACTGGATTCTATTTTAATGTACTGTAGTCACATGTTTTGAGAGATAAACTTTAGTATCTTAGCCAGTTTCCTGAATTAATGGGTCATCAAATAATATGAGAGTTAAGATTTGCCTCCCATTTGTAAAGTGCTTTGTTCACTTTATGATACATAATTTTCCAGAATTGTCTTATCTGCTTGAAATAACTGATATCATACATTGAAAATTATGCAATAGATAGCAATGTTGGTATTTCTTTTCAAGCTGTCTTCTATGATCATTGGTAAATTTAGGTATATCTAAAAAGAAGAAATGCTATAGCAGTCTGTGGCTTCTGTTACAGAATTGCTGAAGTATACACACTGGTATGTCACTGTTGGTGCAGTAATAGAAGCACAGCCCTTGCCACACACTGTCAGTGCGAAAGCAGCTTTACATCTTGATTTAAAAATAAACATATTTCTAGCTCATCTTTGTGACATTGCTTCAACAGTGATTTACACTTCCTTTTGCATAGCCTTGTTTTCTATGGGTAAGAGATTAGGACATTTGACTTTGTGCAGCCTGGTATCCTATGTACAATGGATTACAATCCATATTTTACTTTTTAAAAAACATTTGTGCAGTTAACACCAAAATACATGCAATAACTACATTTTGCCATCATATCTTAAATCATCTTGCATAAATCTCAGCAGGCAGAAGCACGCTGATGTTCCTGCCATCCCTCAGTCCATCACTTTCTGTATGACTGCTTAATTAAAAAAAAAAAAAAAAAAAGAAAATTATAATGGCTGCAGAGCTAACACTAACAGCATGGTTATCTGGTTCTTCTGGTAACATAAAAGTTTGAAGTGTCTTCCAGACGATGCAAATGGAAGGTGTGTTGGTGTAATTTGTTGGAATGGCTTGTCTTTATAGAAATTCTTCCCAGTTCTGTTAGTCATTTGATTTACTCAAATTAAATAGTTAGGCAAGAAACAAATCAGGTTATTTAATCAGAGACAAAAAATAAAATTAAGATCTCAGAATAAGATTTGTTCTTCCTTTTTGCCCAATCTGCTTTCCTGAGAAAGAGCTACATAATTTCTAAAGGGTATTTGCATTTTAGTAAAATCTTTTGGACACTTAATGTACATTTGCATTTTAAATACACAAATGTTTTTGGAATTAAATTAAGAACAATCTTCAGAATCCAAGTATTTAACATTCGAAGATCTTGATGCTAATTTTATTTTATTTATGATTAAGTATTTCAACGATAACAAATATTTGGCTGAATCACTCTAAACTAACTTTCATTGTACTGGATACATTAATACTCTTGCATGTCTTGTGGCTTTTGCTCCTTTTAACTTCTGAATTCCTCCTTTTAGGGCTATATCAGTGTAAGTGAAATTAGTGAGCTGTATGGCAATTCCACGAATATATCCCCTTCCACTCAGACCCCCTCAGATGTTGAAGCAGTTGCCACTGAGCCTTCCACGGCTGTGCTGACGAGCCAGCCACAAAATAAAGAGGTTTGTTTGAGAGACATTTCCCTTTGTTTGTATTGTTCTTTCGTGGCTTTATTTTCTTTATTTTTTATTTTTTGATAATTCAATGTGTAACAAACTGACCCTAAAGCAAACTGCCCTCTGCCAGTTACCAAGTCAGTTAACAGGTTAATAGTATAGCTGAAGGACTGCTCCAGCTCTAAAGTGTCTTTGATGGGATGGGACTCTGAAGGCCAAAAAACCTGAATTCTTATGACCCAAGCAGCAATAAGTGACAAACTTTGCCTGCCAGACACTTAATGTAATGCACCTTTGGGAGACCATCTGTGGACAAGCTTATGACAACTTGATGTGTGGTGTTCAGGTGCTCATTTTGTATGTTTTGTAGCTTCTTTTTCTTCCCCCCTGTAAGGTGGTAGAAGTATATCTTGAATAGTTATGGGAGATGAATAGCTTCTACCTATCCTAGCTATTCCAGGGAGTCTTTCCAGTCTGGTTTCTAGCTTACTTTCTTTTCCTCATTCTTGGTGAAATTTTGAATAAATCCCCTTTTAAAAGAACAGAGAAACTTTATAATTGTAAAGCCACGTACTTTTGCATTGCAATAAGGCAAAACCTTGTTTAGAATTTGGCATTTTTGTGCTGCTTCTGGTAGCTCAGTATGCCTTGAGAGTTGCAATAGAGTACCACCTCCTTTCCTGCTAAACACTCCAACAAACACAGTGCTAAAACTGCAGCTTTTATATGCCGTATCTTTTGAGAAATTCCAAAAAGAAAACTCTGTGTGTAATTTCTCTTTTTTCTATAAAGCTAAGATCACCTCTCTGTTCTGGATTTGTGTTTCCTCACTCTCTTTCTCCTCGCTCTATTGCTCAACTTCCATCAGTCCATTGGCCTGAGGTCATGGCTACTCATGTAGATCCTATTCCTTTATCTGATACACCTCCACCTCTGCCAGCTAAGAAACACCGCAGGCAACAACAGGTAACAGATTCAAAGCTGATAACTTGGGATTACTTTGTTCTGTTTGCTTTTGTTATGTTGGCCACAAAGTTGATTTATGTGTGAAGACTTCAGTGATAGACTGTAAGTTGATTGTGCTTGCAGTGTTGCACTTAAAGGCACCTCTCATTTAAAAATCAACATGATGCATTATAGATAATGTTTCTGAACAAAAATTCACCTTATAATGCAGAGGCAAATACTAATATTTGGGAGCCATTGTAACTGTCAGAGGGCTTGCAGCAATAATGTATCCTAAATCCTAAATTAATTTTTCATATACATTTGAACGATGTCTTTCAAAAGCTGTATTGGTTTTAAGCCACCAATTCATTAGAATAACTTCTAAGGAAAAGTTTTCCTTTGTAATTGGGTTCCAGTTGTACACTAGACTTGAATATTTAACACAAAAGTAAAGGTTACAGGGACATGTACATAAAATGTGTGCATGAAGTGTGCATGAATTCAATGCATTTTTTTAATCAGTATGACTTTAATGTGATGGAAAGCACTGTGAAGCAGGAGGAGCTCTGTATGTTAGATTTTGTTCTTTCCAGACTATCAGCATCTTCCATATAGAGTATAACTGAGCAAGTGCATCAATTCATTTTGTCAAAACTGTAACAAATTCCCCATGAAGCATTTCAGAAACCTGGAGGAGCGCAAGAAGCAGCACAGGGAGTGCACGTACCTGAGCGACACCTTGCCCCGCAAGAAAACGACCCCGACTGTGTCTCCCCACTTCAACAGTGCCACGCTGGGACGCAGCATTGCAAACAAAGTATGTGGCTGAAGCTATTTACAGCCTTCCAGCCTCTGCAGGAAATCCAGTATTGGGTTAGAGGGAAGGCTGGGTAGCACCCTAAGCATTATGTAACCCCCCAAACTCACACATGAAGTTGACTTTGAAATGACAGGAGGTTTATTAACAAATGGGAATGTATATGAAACTTTCTGTACTTTCAGCCATTCTTCTGACCTCTGGAAATGCCACGCTGTGGTACATTTATCATAAATACATGATTTCTGTCTCAAGGATTGCATTTTTGGGCTGGTTTAAATTGATTCTAGACACAACTTGTTGTTTTCTTTTCTACTGAAGGCCTCTAAATGGTAAAGTTAAAGTTACATATAAAGTGAAAGTACCCTTTATTTGTGACATGGTAAATCAACAAACAGCAGCAAGGTGGAGGTGCTACTTTGGAAACATTTTGGCCTAATAGAGACTGTACACAGTTTAAATATTGATGGCTGATTGATATGACATGAAATTAATATCCATGACAAAGCACATTATTTTGCCATTGCTGATAAAAAAAAGTCTTGAAGTGCAGTTTTAAGCAAGTATTTACAAAATTTCCTGCAGGGACATTTACCATTAGGACAGAGCAACAGCTGTGGCAGCGTACTTCCTCACTGCCTGGCAACTATGACCAAAGAGTCTGAGTCAAGAAGGATAAACAAAGGTAAGACCTTTTCATTGTTTCATTTCTGTTTAAAATCAGTGTTCAGTTTTTCAGAAATAAGCCTGAAACTGGTATTGCTATAATCAACAGGTCTGCAAAATAAAAGTTTACTTCTTGGTGACAAAAGCAAGCTCTAAATGTAACTGATTTTTTTATATATTAGTAAAATAAGAGATTAATATTATGATGTAGGTACATGTGTAATTTTTGAGTACATGGTCATCAAATATAATCCAGTAAACAAGAAAAGTATATTGAAAATACACATTGTGTTAACTGGGTAATTTCTGTGAGTGATTTTGAAGCAATATATTACATGTTCTTTCTTTTTTTTTCTTCCCTTTTTTTTTATGTTGGGATCTTAAAATTTGTTTTTCACAGGCACACGTTTTTTGCCTGGATAAATTCCCGCAGAGAGAATTTTTCACAGCTTTGAGAAGTTGTGACTGTGGTCTTAAATATTTGGGCTACAAAATAGGAAGGGAGAGAGCTGTACTTGTTTTTGATAGATGGCTGTGTTTTTTAATAGGGACACTGCAATTCTGGATCCAAAAGCAAGCTACACCTCTGAAACATGATCTTGTAGGCTGTGGGATTCTGTCTGTCGTTCGTTGACTTGAGTCAGTACACGTATTTTCTGCTTTAATGAGATGTATTATTCATAAGTGTCCCATCTTCAAAAGAGGCACTGCTCAGTGCCATCTGTCAGTTTGTTTTCTTTCCAGCATCTGCATCACCGTTACCGATATCAGTGCGAGAGGTCCTTGTGTAGAACTGCGCTGACTGAACCTGAGCTGAGCTAGATCCATCCCTTTGTTACAGGACTTGTCATAGCTTGCAGCTGTTAGAGGTCAAAGCAATGTCTGAGGCCGGTCATACCCACCAAGGTGACTCCACGCAGGGATGGAACAAGCAAGCTGAAAAAGGATCATGACTTACTACAGCCTCTTTATAGAGCTGATCCAGTTGTGATTTGTTGGTTTTGAGCTTTAGCTATGCAGCAGGCCTTACAGAAACCTGCAGTGGCTAACTTATCTTAACATATTTCAGGTACAATACAAAAGGAGCTGCATGCTCAGCTTGGAAAGTATCTTTGATGTAATGTGTGTGCAGAGGTGGAATAGCTGGCAATTATGTTCAGACTCATCATTGTGATGTTATTTCAGTCTGAAAATCAATAGGGATGTTTTGGCTAAACTTTGACGAGAGATCAAGCATTTAAAGTGGGAAATATTTCTGTAAAATGGTTGCAAAAAGTGTTAGTATGTGACCTAAAACACAATTTTAAAATGTTACCAAACCTAACACAGGCAAGGTTTTTTAAAATAAATCACTTTTAATGTTTGATTTTTGTCACTGTGCAATTAAGACAATCTAAGAGTAGGGTCAGATTTCTTAAGAGTGAGAGAGAAACCACACAAATCAAAATTGAATTATGGCCTGACAAAGAAAAGAGGCAGGGGAGAAGGAGAGAGATGTATTCATTGGGGTAGTTGGCATAGCACTTTTCATATGCTGTTGAGGAATCCTGTGCTATACTGCTTGTCATACTAGTTGGCTGTTATTTTTTGAAGGATCCAGCAGTTTGAATGGAAATAGAAAATTACGGAGAGAGCCTTAAGGGATTAATTTGTACTGGGAAAGAGGACAGTTCTAGATTTCCTTTTCTGAAACATCAGCTTTGCCAAAGGGAAGCAGTGGTGTTGACAGGTGCTTTATTTGAACTGTCACAGGATTTTCAAAGCATCATTAACAGGAAGGATATAGGAACACAACGATCATTTGTGGCCTCTCTTAGTAGTTACTAAAGGGTTTATTCTCTTTGTGTTCAACCTCAAGCTCCTTGAATTTATTGCTGTTGGAGGAACTTGAAGAGTGTAACTGCTTTTGCACTGAAGTGCCACGTTTCTAGGTTGGGGAAGGCTCCTTTGACTGGTAAAAAGTGTTTGCAGGGCTCTTTCTGCACTGCAGTGCAGAACTCAGCAAGGACAGGAATATCCAAGTCAGGTGGCTGGAGCGAGATCCCAGAGTATTTCTATCCAGCTATACAGAAGGACCAGAGAAACAGTCTTCAAGTTCTTTCATTCAGTCTTACAGGTAAAGCTTTAATATAAATCCTTTCATGGTTTGAGCAGGGAAGGGACTGAGTTTAACTTAGTGGGATTTCTGGTTTCCCCTCACACTTCACACCCATACTCAGCACATGGAAGGAGAACAAACTTTCTTCAAAATCAAAAGTAAAGAAAGTGCATTTCTGTGGAACAGTGGGATTTGGGTAATGTTCTTAACATGACGTACTGCTTCAATGCACCACACAGGACCTCTGAAATGGAATATCATTGTCTATTAAAATTCTGAAATCTTACTTGTCTTCCACTAAAATCAACGGGACTTGAGTCTGAGTAACTACGATTAATTTTGTCAGACATCTTTAAATACATCTTGGGAAACCAAGCCAATGTCATGTCAGTGGACATTCTTGGAGATGTTTTTTTATTCCATCACTCAGTGATAAATACTTATATTACAATAGATACAGTTTATTTATTGTGAAAGCATTCTTGAGGTAGATCAGGTTTGCCGTTTCAGAATAGTGAATATTTTTTCAGATGATTTTCTGACAAATCAGTGGAACTCCATAAATGTATAGAGACTGATTATACAGATACATATGAGCTCTCTAATCTTCCTGCTCCAAAAGTTAGTTGTTAATCTGAAAAAGGTGATGAATAGATAGAAAGTGTTCTCTGCTTGTCATGTGTAGTGAGTCAGCGCTTGCTTTCCTTGTGTTTCTTTCCCCACTTGACAGGTTTTTCACTCCGTCAGTTTTCTGTGGCCAAGGCAATCTATTGCAAACGACGTGGGCATCTTGGCTTCCTGATACCTTGGGCACAGAGCTGCAAGTGCACTGGAGCAAGGTTCACTGGAGAGCCAGGGTCTCCTGTGATAAATGCCACTTCACCCACTCAGTCTGGAGCCCTGGCTATCAAGCAGTGACCACACACTGCTATCCAAAGGGGATGATGTGCTCCAGATGGTGGTGTTAGTAGCTTCCTGTGCTCCTTAGGGCTCGACAGCATTGAGCAGAGTTCTAGACCAGATGTTCTGGTGTGTACATGTAGATCTGAAGACAAGTATATTCAAGGCTGGCTGGAGGCAGTAGCAGTTCAGCTGGTTTAAAGATATTATCTGAGTGTTATCACTAAACTAGTCATGATCCAAAATGATTTTTCTCTAATATGCTTTCTTCAGTTTTTCTTATTTCAGTCCATGTAAAAGTCTGAGCTGCAAAAAAGGAAAGTTAAAAGTGAAATCAGGAAATTAAGAACAGCCTCTTGGGTTTGAACATGGATTTCATTCTCATGTTCTTTATGCAGGAACAAGCAATATCTATGAATAAATTTTAGACTGTATGCATTAATAAATATTTTCATGGACTAAATAGTCTATTTTACCAATAGATCATTTTATTTTAATAAGACTAAATAGTCTTTATTCCAGGATTACCAAACCGTGTTCAGTCAGTCATATGAGCTCAAGAATTTTTATAGAAAGAAACAGTCACTGTCAGTAATCACAGGCTGTGTTAAGGACAGCTTAAGTGTTTTAGAGGACACATACTTGTTATAAATCATTATGGAAAAAGGTATTTCTTAGCAGCCATTCATGAGGTATTTTTGAAAGACTGTATTTATAAATTCAGCTCCTGAGGACATGCCTTTGTAACAAAACCATATGCAAAAACAGAATGAAGAAGTAGC
Source organism: Tichodroma muraria (assembly GCA_013390105.1). Lineage (NCBI taxonomy): Eukaryota > Metazoa > Chordata > Aves > Passeriformes > Sittidae > Tichodroma > Tichodroma muraria. The sequence continues at coordinate 1,059 of WAAG01071410.1, read as the reverse complement.
TATTTGGTACGATCTCGAGGCCTCACCCTGCACAGGTGGGTACCAGAAGCTTCCACAAGGACAGGCAGGAGCAAGGAAGGGAGGGTTAGCCAATGCAGTCCTACTGACTGCAGAATGGACTCCAGAAGGGAAGGAATGGTTAGCTGGGGATTAAGGTGTGAGACCAGACACAGCACTGGGAACAAAGCCTGTTGGGACAGAGAACTTAGGTACCAGCAAGATGATTATTTGTTTCCTTTCTAAACTCTGTATAAAAAAACCCCAGTGTATTGCAAGCAAGGGATATTTGTACAAACAATCTAGAGACTTTTCAAAGCAGCCTGCCTTTTTTGTTTGTTTTTCACTCCTCTTCTTGTCAAACTCAGGAAAAACCAGAAAAGGTATGAAAAAATCCCCTTCCCTGGCTGTATTTCTCGTGTTATGTTTTTGCAAAAGTACCAGTTGCATCAGCACTGTCAAGT